>OZ038486.1:12142547-12177547 GCA_964036315.1 Acanthosepion esculentum | reverse complement strand
TAAGTTATTCCAATATTCGCTTGAAGTTGAAACGGAACTAATGCTTTTAATTTAATTATATAATTAAATTTAAAGTTTTTAGCTTACATTTTTGAAACATGGTTATTACTGTGTAGCGCAAAAAACATTTTAAATCAGTTAATATATATATATATATATATATATATATATATATATATATATATATGGTTAAACTAAAAGTTTTCCAAGTTTTCCCCTTCAAAATTATCCACCTTAATGCACTTTTCCATCCTTCTCCATCATGCCTCCATGCACTCCTGGAAGGATTCTCCACAGCTCCATTGTCATGGCCCTCTTGATGGCTTCTTTGTCTGGAAAACGGGTCCCCTTGATAAACCCCTTGAGCTTGGGAAAAAGGAAAAAATCAGATGGACCCAGGTCGGATGGGTAAGGAAGTTGTTTCAGCATGGCATTAGTCATCAAGGGGACCCATTTATAAATATGAAAATTTTAAAATGTATAATGATCTATATAAAGTTGATCTAGTGTATAGGTCAGCTTCCAGTTTTTGAGGTTAAAGTGAAAAACATCTTAAATTTGTCTATTGATATGAGGATCTTGCTGGTGGCCATGTTGATGGGTAGGATTCTTGAATAAAGATAATCTTTGATAACTAAATTCAAATCTGCTTAATAAATTATTCTTATTCTGCTTAATGTCATAAGATAATTTATTCAGAAATTATCCAATGGTTATTTTTCAAATCAACAAGTATAAACCAATTAGAGCAGATACCAAAAACAAGTCATTTCACCCCCCAATGCCACTAGAATGCAGGGGGTGAAAGAGAATGAGAAGACAAAGAATGGAGAAGTTTCAGGAAAGTCCCAAAAGGAACAGGGTTCAAGAAAATGAAAGATGATGATTGACATTGCACTTAAATTCTTATAAATGAAAATTATTTGTATTTTCTTATTCTTTTGAATTGGTTCTATTAAAAATAAGAAAGACGTTTAATTTTCTGCTAAAATAAACATTGAAAGATTTTTTTGATTTGGTTTCATCCTACAGTTAGGTATTTAAGCATTCAAGTCAGTTTATTAAACCACTAAATTATGGATTAAACTGATTTGAAATTAAATTGATGAACTCTAGTTGCAGCTTCACAAATATGTCAGACCATGGAAATTACGAGTCTAGAGATTTTCTTTTTTTTTTTTTACTCCAATCCTTCTCCCCTTTGTCAGTGGCATGTTTAGGTTTATATATATATATATATATATATATATGAGTGTCTTGGGAGAAAAAATTCAACTTACTGCCAGAGGATATTAAATTGGTGAAATCACTATAATAGGAAAGTTTGTTTTCTCATAAATTTTATATTTTAAATTCTTCTATATTTTCATTTTTTGATGTTTTTTACTGAGTGCTTTTCATTGATTTAATGTTTTTTTGACAAATATTACATTTTGTCAAGATCTGATTTTTAATTGAATTTTTAATATATATATATATATATATATATATATATATATATATATATATATATATATAATCATTTTACTCCAAACAAGGCAATAAAATGACTAATATGCAAGGGGTTACTGAGTGTTAGAGAATATGAGAAAAACTACTATTAAGGAGAGAGGACAATGAAAGAACAAGAATTAAGAAAACAAAAGATAACAATTGACATTGCATTTAAATCTTGGGAGATCAAAGTTCGCTGGGAAGCAAGAAGCCGAAAGAGAGTTCCACAAGTAAGAAGTGTGATAGAAGAAACTGTTAGCATAGAACTTACAGTTACATCTGGGCACTTCAACTCTGTAAAATCATGAGACCTTGCTACCAATCTAGTACTTTACTTAGGTCTCATCATTAATACCAGATTAGGAATGTACAATCTGTACTACTAGTTGTACTGATAAAATTGAATGTCTTTCCTATGATAATTGGTGATTTCTGTGGAGATGACATGCCTTGATCAGCCATGATAACTGGTTTCTTCTGCTCACCAGAAGTGTTCTCTTGAATATTTAGGAAATTAATGTGCATAAAAATCTTATACACTAATTACTTTTGCAAGTGTAAACTTGAAAACTATTTCAAGATAATTTTGGTACAAGAGTATTTGTAAAAATAACTAGTTGACATAAACACTGAAATAAGAGATTAGTTTTTATAGTATTATTTTATAGTATTTTTATAGTATTATTATGGTATAAGAATAAGTCCTTATCTCAGTGTTTCTCTCTAGAAAATTTCTACTACAAATACCTATGAATACCCAGTTTTCCTATTTGAATTTTCTGATGAATCTTAATTCTTAAGTTAATAACTGAATAAGCTCATGGCAAGTTCTATGACAATAAAATATTTGTGGGACTTCCTCTATCATGTCATTAAATATGATTGCTAGTTTTTATTTTAAGAAGTGGGTACAAATGAAAAAAAATATTGAAATTGACAACTTTTCCATTTTAATGCAACAGACTTTAAACACTTCTGTCTTCCCTTTCACTGAAATTAAGTAGCATCTCTGTTATATCTTTCCCATCTTTCCACTTGATCAAAATGGAAAAGTCCATTATTTATAAGGGATTGGCAGGGTGTAATGGCTGTGTTAAAGGATGGACGAACAGAATTATAAAATGTTGTTAGCATAGTACCCATAAAAATGATGGTATTATTTCTACTGATACTATGTTACTTATTTTTATAAATTTATTTGCTTTAATATGACAAAAAAACCAACAACCTGGTAGACAAAAAAGAATAACATAGTCTTCTTTAGTTTTATTACTTGCTTAGTATTTTGTTTTTAATTTTGAATTATAATCAAATTAAAATGAGAAAGAATGTTATTCCAGTACTAAATAGAATATATACTCATTATTACAAGTACGATGGGTGATTGATAAGTAATGTAATAAATCAGATTTTAGAACAGATAAAATAATGAACATAATGGTGGAGTAATAGATTACGGCTTGGATTGAGGAATCAGAGAGCCAATTTTGAACTCTATTTGTGTTCATTATTTACATGCTAATACCTTTAGGAAAGTTATAAATCCATCTCTAATCTTTGCAAGCTATGGGTAAATAGCAGGACAGACTGGATTCTATAGCCTTGGGTGGCAACCAGTATAGAAGAAGAAAAACTGAATTCAAACCAGCCTGGAGTGGGTTGGGCTCTGTCAGGCTATCTTGTCCAAGACACACCTTTTCTATTGCAGCAGCTGTATATGTGGTGCCCCTACGACTCAAAAGAGTTATGTGACTCATAATCTTGAGAATAATGAAACTGGTATTAAAATAGATTTTTCTTCAAAATTTAAGAGGGTCGATTGAAACATAAGGTCTCCAATGCTATCAAATAAAGTTTCAGAGCAGATAGAATAATGAAACTGGTATCAAAAGGAAGTAAGTTTATTTCTTTTCGAAATGAAAAGTTTATTTTTCGACATAATCACCATTTTTTGCCATGCATTTTTCAAAACACTCTGTCCACTTTTTCATTCCATCCATGACAAAAGAAAATTCTGATTTCTTTTAATTCAATTGCACTCAGCATGTTTGACATCGGATGAAAATTATTTACCTATAAATGGCTTTTTTAATTTCACGTATAATCTGATGTTTGTTGGTACCAAATCGGGGTTGCACAAATATGTGCAACAATTGTAGATTTCACATTTCTTTTTGTTTATGCAGTTTTAAACTGACATATAGCCTAACATTGTTGTGATACAAAAAATTCTCTTCCCATACTTTATTCTACAGATCTATTGTTTGAGTGCTTGCAATAACTTGTTGATCACTGCTTCATACAGAATTTGGACATAGTACTCATAACTAATGAATGCTATTATTGAAGGCCATCGCACAGAGAATGAACAATGTTTTTACTGCCGAATACATGTTCAAACCTTTCTATCTTCACTATTATCAACAATGCACAATAGGAGACTCTACCTATCTCTCAATTCTCAGATAATTACTATTTATTACGTTATTTTAGGAAACTAATCTTTCATTAATTTCCTTTGTTCACTGGTTGCAAACTATTCACAAGTTAATGTTGATGAAAAATGAGGATGTTGCTTTGTGTCTCTTTTTGGCTAAAATGTAAGGCAAATGTGATAAAGTAGATGTTATTGCTGAATTTTCTATTTGGTTGTGTCCACAAATTTCAATCTGTCCTATTATTATTTATATTTTCAGTTGAAAGATATCTCTGCTTCTTTGCAAAATTCTGGGATACACTTTATTGATAAAATTTTATCCCTTCCTGATGGTTCTGTTCAAGCTGTGGTAGTAGAGCAAGCAACTGTAAGTTTTATCTATTTCCATTCAACCCTTTTATATATTTACATTTTTTTTCAGTATTTCAATGCAATTAATAAAAAATATTATCATCTTATTAAATGATTTGTGGATTATGTCAATGCCAATTCCACATGAGAAAGTCAAATGCATTAGAACAGGCAATATCATTATCCATCCACTTAGTTTAGAAATTGGCATTACATATAGTGTGGTGCTAAAAAGTTCTCAGTCTGATCTACTTCCTAAAATTTGATCAAATGGTTGAGCTGAGAACTTTTCATCACCCCTTTGCATAATCACTTTATTTTACCAGTAATGCTAGTCTTAATTTCCGATGACTGACAATCCCTTTCTTCCTGATTTTCAATGCATTTCTTTAGTAAAATCATAAGCAGTTCATTTCTTTTCTTTTTATGTGCCATGTCCTTTCAGGTGATCATGGCTCTCCACTTCTCCCTATCCTTTGTAGCTCCCATTAAGTTTCATCCCTCTGCCACCTCCTCCAGACCACGTTACGTCATCCACTTGCTTAAGCCCACCAGGTATATCATGCGTTGCTTTCCCTTGTCTCTTTTTCTCTCTATTCAACCTGTGAGTATCAGATTCTCCAAGCCCTCCTTTCTCATTACATGTCCCAAAAACATCTGCTGTCTCTTCCTGATGTTAAGTATAAGCCTCCTCCTTGTTTGCATCCTCTCCAAGACCTCATCGTTGCTCACACGCTTTGTCCATTATATCCCCAGCATCCTTCTGTAGAACCACTTCTCCATTGCCTTGAATCTCTTCTTCATCTTTGAGGAGACCACCTATAGGGGAATAAATTTTCCGTGATCACAGAATCGCAAACAGAATCGAGGGATCGTTATTCTTAAATGGAATCTGGGTTTTAATTGTAATTTTCAATAATAAATCACAAATTAATTGTTTGACTTTTTTTTCAGATTTTTCTTAATTCTTTCAAAACTTAATAATTGTCTCTCCAATTTTGTTAAGCATTTTAATAAATATAACAATAGCATAACATAGTTATTTCCTTAAAATTTGTTTTTACAAATATTTGTAGGTATTTTCCTTATAAAACCCGAAAAATAATTAAGAACAAAAATGTTTACATAAAAAAGAAAAGTGGGTTGTTGATTTTTTAGGAATATGTTGGCTAGTCTATTTTTAAATATTTTATTTCTTTTTCTAAGAAACTATGTTGCAAACAGGATGAAAGTCAGAAGGTCACAGCTCGGTCGTGGCCACCAAAATCCATTGCGAAAGTGGAAATGAAAGACAGACAAGAGTTGATGTCAAAATTAGAGGGGAGAGAGAGAGAGACGAAGATGAGAACAATAAGTTTAAGAAATTCATTTCCTTTGCACCTCACACAATTCACAAGTAAATGATTCTAAACAACTTGTAAGCTTGTTTTATGAATATGAAAAAGTAAATGCTATCTCATGCCTACCATACAATTTAGAAATAAAGAAAAAAGAAATTCTCAAAAAAACACCATTCTATGAAACAACTGGCTTGTCTAAGCTTACCTCACACAGCAATTCTCCCAGATTAATAATTGCATTATTTTCAGTGCTTCACTATTGTAAACAAATTTAAATTGAACATAAAAATCCTTTAATAACATTAACTGTCAATGATTATTTTTTAATATTTTATTTATATTTTGTAATCTATACCAGTTGTATGAATTGTGTTGAAATGTGTCATGAAAAAAAAAAAAAATTTCGTCTCTTTCCTACTGTGGTAGTGACAGGCACAGTCTCCACTTCTGAGACGAACTGCCCTCCTTCTCATTCCAGCCCTTTACATAGAGCTTGGTAACTCGCCTATGCAAAACACCAACAAGCCAGCTACCAATCACAGTTTTCACGCCTGCCCACCTCCACTTGCTTTGGGGGTGCCAAGTTGACCGACCAACTCATTACACGCCCTCCTGATCTTAAGATCACAAAGCTCCTCAGTTCGAGAGATGGTCGCGTCTGTCTGGTGACTACGTCTGCATATACACAACTTGCACACTCAACATATTAGGATGACCACACATGCGCAAACTTGCTTGCTCCGAAGTGGCAGATTTCCAGATTCATCTTGTGTCTCACTGTCATGATCACACACCGTGCAACTCGGGGCAGGCCTCTTCTGCCGGACACTCCTTCTGAGCGGGATGACAGGGTCCTCATCCTCGGATTAACTCTCATCCATTGAGCTGCCATCCGCCTCTGGAGAGCTGGCCATGTTGATGTCCGCAGGTAGAGTGCTGATGTTTGAGGCAAAGCTCAGTGGATCCGACTTTAAATACACGATTCGTGCACCATCTTCAGAGTCACTTTCATCATCTGATGACGGTTTTAATCCTACAACTGGCCGCAAGTCTTTAACATGGCGAGGCACGCCATCGACCCGCACTGAATGCAGGCTGATAATCTCAGTAACATGCCCCATTCTAAGCTTGTCCGTACACTTGCTGTGCAGGGTCTTAACCCACACTACATCACCAATTCTGTATTTTGCTTGCACGTCGCTCGGAGCCATTGCGATGTCAATGTCTCGCAGCCATAAGTAATAGGCGTGCACCATGTTAGCCGGTGCTGTTGTAGGCGAAACACTGTCTTTAGGTGTCGCATTATACCAATAAACTGCTTCGGGGATCGAACATCGCTTCATGGCTGCAATCACTTTTATAGACCGGTGGCTCCTTTCTACTATGCCATTTCCTGCTGGCACATAGGCACACCGGAATCGAAGCTGCACACCCCCACTTCCTTAAAAACCGCAAGAATTGCTCTGAGGAAAACACCGCACCATTATCTGTCAATATTTCTGCAGGTGGTCCCTGGTCATAAAAGATGGACTCCAATTGACTTATTATGCTGGCAGTGTCCTGCCAATGCAACAGTCGCCAAATGGCGAAGCGAGAGGGGCCACAGTCAATAATAGTCAAATAGAGCTGGCTGCCAACATGTGTAACATCTATCCCCAGCTTGGGGAAAAGGAAAAAATCAGACAGAGCCATGCTGGATGGTAGGGAGGTAGCTCCACCTTGGCATTGGTCATAAAGGGGACCCATTTTCCAGACATGGAAGCCATCAAAAAGGCCATGACAATGGATCTGCAGAAAATCTCAGAAGAATCCTTTCAGGATCCCATGGAATCGTGGCAGAGAAGGACAGGAAAGTGCGTTAGACTCAAGGGAGATAATTTCGAAATGGAGAACTTGTAGTTTGGATTTGATAAAAAAATTTTTTATGTGGTTTCATTCCTTTTTCTTTTCGGATACACCTTGTACATCAGCAGCAGCTGAAGTGTGAAATATTGTTTTGTTTCTGTAGAAATATTTACTTTGTTAGTGCCCAAAATAATTAAAGTGGAAATAAGTGGTAGAATAATTGTAAAGCTGAAATATTGTCTTTGGATACTAAGTTCAAATGCAGTCATTAGTGAAAACCCAAAAAACAATGATGTATTTGTTTAATAAATCCCACCCATGATATCCTAGGTTACATAAATAACTAATTATGATGGGTAAGCGAATCAAGTGTTCTTTAGTGATGTGTTTCCTTCCAAGAAACAACTTCTTCAGACTAATAATGGTTTTATTTATGACATCATTCATATATAATGGGGAAATGAGAGAGAGAGAAAAAAACAAGCATCATTATTCCATTCTTGCTCTACATATGTCAACAAAAAAGAAAATACATTGACACAGATGTTAATTCATTAAATGAGAAAATAATAATAATAATAATCGCCTCTATTCATTCCATTTAAAAGCTAAAAAAACAAAAAGAAAACACATGATGTGTTAAATTTATATTTCTACTTTTTTAAAAACAAACATTTTTTCACTATTATTATTTTATTACTAATTTTACCCCATCTTATTGTTGTTTTTTAGATAGAGCATTGTCACTATTATTTAATTATTAGTTGTACTCCATCTTATTATTGTTGCTTTTTTAGATGAAGCACTTTTACTATTATTATATTATTAAGTTTTACCCCTATTGTTTTTTGGGATGAAGCATTTTCATGAATAATTGATTATCATGTGACTTTTATTCATACTAATATGCTTACCGTATTATACTCATGTTTTTGCTGTCTTGTTCAACATTCTGTTGTACTTGGTAACCTCTCAAGAATTTTGAACCAAACACTTTATTCAATCTGTGAGAGTAGATTGTTCTCAGTCTACTTTCCATGCTTAGGGGAGATAACTCATTTATTTTTATTGTTGTTCTTTTTCTTTTTTCAAAAGTATTTCACCCCAAGCAAGGCGGTCTAGCACACAAGAGGTTACAGAGGGTAGAGAACAAGAGTAAAGAGGCACGTTTGGGAAGAGGATAAAGAGAAGGATGGGAAACAAGATCCATGTACCAGAAGATGTCGATTGACATTACACTTGAATATTTGAAGATTATAGTTATCAGGGAAGCAAACAAGGGGAAAAGAGTTCCACAGACAGGAAGTGCGAGAGAAGAAGCTGTTTGAGTAGAAGAGACGGTTACATTTAACCGTTTCAACAGTGAAAGGGTGGGACTGAGATGCCAGCCTAGTAACTCACTTAAATTCATACAGTCTGGGAACCAGTGAAAGCAACTTGCTGGAACAGTCACCATGAAAATACTTATAGAAGAGACAGAGGGAAGCCACGGCATGTCTGTGAGAAAGCAACTATAGACTAGATGACAGATCAGGACCTATCACATTGCATATCCGTCTCTGGATTTTATCAAGGACCTTGAGACTTACAGCAGGGGCACCAGACCATATATGACAGCAATATTCCATGCAAGGACAAATGGTTGATTTATAGATTTGAAGGATGGACTCAGACTAGGAAAACTTTGTAGCACAACACAGAGAACCAACTTCCCTTGCTGTAGATGAAGCTATTGAGTCTATGTATTTGTTCCCCCTCATGTCAGCAGACAGCGTGAGACGAAGCAGGCGTAAGGAGGAGTTGGGCATCAGCCATTCTGATGGGAAGCAGGGAGTGTTCTCTGTGGTGGGTAAATGAGAGCAGTTTTGTTTTGGACGCATTGAAGTTGACAAGCCGTTTCCTGCCTCAGTCAACCACAGATTGGAGGTCCTTTTCAAGACCGGCGGCCAGGTTAGTTTTGTCAACGATACCAGATTTACTATTGAGGCAGGAGTAAATAGTCGTGTCGTCGGTGTAGATGCCTACTTGGGAACTGATGACATTGGATAGGTTGTTAATGAAGATCAGGAACAGTGTAGCACCCAAAAGATAGAGCGTTGGGGAAAACCGGCGTTCATGATAAAGGAGCTGGAGGAGAACACATTTAGGACAACATTCACTTCACAGTTAGGCAGGAATGATTGTATTAAGTCAGATAATCATCCTGTAATGCGGTATCCCTGAAGCTTACAAAGAAGGCCTGCATGCCAAACCCTATCAAATGTTTTAGAGATATCTAGAGCCACGGCTTGAGCTTTTCTGTTATTGTGAAGTGCTTTGAATACAATTCAGTTATGGTCATGAGCACGTCAGCAGTAAATTGGGCAAAGCAGAAACCATATTGCTTGTCGGAGAGCAGATTATGGGTAGTAAGGTGCTTAACCACTTCAGTGTTGATTAAAGCCTCAAAGACTTTATCGAAGAGTGGTAAGAGACTGATAGGACGGTAGTTAGGTGGGTCAGAAGGGTCTCCAGAGTTCTTAAAGACAACCACAACAGGACTTCTAACATGCTGGAAAGCAACAGTCGGTGAGGCAGTAGTTGTATAGTTTAGAGAGGTCAGGAGCCAGTTCAGTAGCACATTTCTCTAAGACAGTGGCCGGTATCCCGTCCCCACCGCTAGCCTTATAGGAGTCTAATTTAGAAATGATATCCGGTATCATCGTTGGGGTTATGTGCATCTCACTCAGTAGAGCCTCTTGTGTTTGGCAGGAAGTGTGGAATCTCTCAGCAACCTTCGTAAACCAAACCAAAGATCCTTACCTTTAGTAGGTGGTTGGTCTTTGTATTAATTGCAAGGGACACTAATAGTCATGTTCTCTTTCTAAGGGGATTTGGTTCAGAATTGATACCCGTGAATACCATCCCAATCGATGTTGTATAGACTGCAGATTCTTTGAATTTTTTTCACATGTAACCTTTATGTTTGATAGACTGGGTGTGGCATATTTTTGTTGTTGTCATTGATCCTTTTCTTCTTGGTTATGGGAGGAGGTGATGTTACACATACACTATAGTTGTTACTTTAAAGGGTGCTTTTAATGTTGATCATCTCTTGTTGGTATGAGTTGGGCATAATGTAGGTAGCAGACAATGCAACACTAAAAAATATAAAAATACATTTTTATAGTAAAATTACCAACAATACATTTTATGATCTACAAAATATATAAAAAAATACCTTTACCCTGAAAGTATAAAAATATGTCCAAAATATTTAGATTTTGGCATTAAATATCCCATAGAGGTTCATATGCTGCTAAACAAAATCAACCGACCAACAAGACTAGTTGATCTTCTGCTTCCTTTTCTCTTGTGAACTGTATAAAAGCTCTTATTGAATTCACATGGTTCATCAGTGCTTGGATCTTGTCCTGGTATCACCAAGCTATAGAGGTGCCATCTAGATATCTTAGTGACCCTGTTGACTTTAATGATGACATTCCTATAACAATCTTATGAAAGTATTTCATGTGTATCTATGCCATTGCTGGAGATACTGTTGGTATATGTCAAAGCTTAATTGGAAGTATTTTTGTGACAAAAGACATGACTTCCCGCAGAATTTGAAACGAGCACGAATGTGTCTTGCCTGATGATAAAAAGAAATATGGCCGCTATTGAAGACGCAATTTATGTGCGCCTATCTCATCCAAAATGAGACGATATTTGCACACATGCAAATTTTGGCCGTATTGGAATAGCATAAAAAGCGGGGTATCAGCAGCACAAGAGAACTGAAGTCATTCAGCAGACAGCGTGCAATAGAGTTAGACGTACGGATTGACAGACGGACAAAGAGGAAGTCGAAGTAGGCGCAGCTGAGCTGGTGTATGTTTCACAACTGCCCAGTGTAACGGCTGAGAAAGGGAGCCACGCAATCCATTTCCTTGAGGCGACCGAAGAAGAAGAAGAAAAAATAGCTGGCCTGCTGGCGAGCACCGCACTGCACTTTTTGACCCCCCTCTCATCACCATTTTTTTCTACAATTTTGTTTGTGCATACAATGTCAATATCTTCATTAGGTTATCTGTTACAACCCTTGTATTCTCTCCTAGAAAGAACTACAATTCTAATTTGTCTCCAAACCACCAAAAAGAATTCATCATTAAGAACCTTTTGTCCAGTCTCACTATCCATATGAAAGTAACAAGCATCATGAAACTGGGCCTTTCTATATTTAAGTCTGACTGCTGTCAAGCTTTCTTAGGGCTCTACTCACCTCCACATATTTGGATCATCTGCTTCTTCATTTTCATTTTTACCACCTTTTTACTATTATTATTCTATTACCAGTTTTACTCCATCTTGTTTAGATAAAACATTTTTACTCTGTATTTTATTACCAGTTTTACTCCATCTTATTGATTTTTTTTTTATCATATCCTAAGTCTGTACACTTTTTGACCACAAGAATTAGTATGAATTCAGAAATAAATTAATAGTTTTTGACATAACTTGTACATGTATCCTGCTTCTTAAAACCTGTTTTTCATGCAGTAACAATAAAAGATGAAATACAATGATTTACTAATAATCCTGTATTTTAGTTGGTTTAGTCATTTTTTTATCTGTGTATCCAACTCTGAATCATGAACAATATATTGTAACCATTGTTTTTGTTTTTTTAATTATTTACAGAAATATTTTACCAAAAAGGATTTGACTAGCCTCCAAGAATTTGTACAGTCTGAAAGCAAAATTTCTACAGTAAGTTTCTTTATCTCTTTTTTTTTTTTTTTTCTTTTTCTATTTGAAAACATTTGCTTCTGAAATAAAGGCAGTTTGAATACAACACAGATTCAGAACATCTTAGATTTTGTTGGTTTGCTGTTAATTCCTTGCGGGCTGTTAAAAGTTAGAAATTTCTCAAAGTCCTTCACAGATTTGTCAAGCATGGATGTTGACTGTGAATAACAAGCAAGTCACTTGTATCAAACACAATTCAAAACCTGAAACTACCAAAAGGGGATTTTTCTAGAACAGTTTAGCATGTTCCATGAATTCTGAGTGGTCAATTCACATAATAAGAATCAACTTTCCAGGAGAAAAACAGCTTTTCAGCTATGTAATGAAAATATAAAGGCTAGGTTGCAGGTAGGTTGATGATTGCGTGGCTGCTCCGGTCGTGTCGATGGGATTGGAGGTTGATGATTGCGTGGCTGCTCTGGTCGTGTTGACAGGGTTGGAGGTTGATTATTGCATGGCTGCTCTGGTCATGTCGACGGTTGGAGGTTGATGATTGCATGGCTGCTCTGGTCATGTTGACAGGGTTGGAGATTGATGATTGCATGGCTGCTCCGGTCGTGTCGACGGTTGGAGGTTGAAGTGAATGCCGAAGAACCTTCCGTAAATAATTACTATCAATAGTGTACGGGAAAGGTTTGTTGGTCGTCGCAGGTGGGCTTTGGGTCGTCAGGTTTGGTTAGGACTGTTGGTTGGCTGGTCTGGTTATTGCTGCTGGTGAGAGTGTGTGTGTGTGTGTGTGTGTGTGTGTGTGTGTGTGTGTGTGTTCCAACTCGCGTCCAGTTGGCAGACGAAAAAAAAATGGGAGCGTAACTTAATACACAGCCCGGGGCGGCATCCTGGCGTCGAGGCCAGGTGGCTGTGCACCGACCGTGTCAGAGGCGACTGGTCAGTACCAACTGGTCAGTACCAACCTCGAATTAGGCGATGAGTCGCTGTGTTAAGTTCGGAGTGCCCCACAACAGAAAATGGCGTTACTGAAATGTCAAGAATCTCACTAAAAATTGAGTGGAGATTTCTATGTGAAACTATCGGTGTAAAAACGCTTGGAGGTGTATTACGATTAGATTTTCGTAACAACCGTGAACGAAAGACGTAATCAGTTCATCTCCAAACGAAATTACAAGCATGCAGGGATCATGGTGGAAAGGTCAGGGTTGAAAAATAATGCTGTTTTCTAACGCCTTTAGTGAGCGGCCGAAAGCGGCTGCGATAAAAGGAAAGAAAATCAAAATCAACATGAAATTCAAATATATCTCAAAATAACTAGAGATATTTATTAAAATGGTACATGTGTTTGTTGAAATTTACTATCAGTAGTCAAAAGAGAGAGAGAGTTTATTAATTGTCCACCAAGGTGGACACAAGGTAAGGTCATTATTGGCTTATCTATTGACCATTTAGAGGACTCATTATATGCCAGTTACAGCAATGCCATTAAAGAGACCACTCGATTGGCCACTTCCTTTAAATTCTTACGAGGGGCCTTTACAACTTGTTTATAATATTTTAATGTTTGGCATTGAGTTTACTAATTATTGTGATAGTAAAGCTGTTGGTATGTCATTTGATGTGAAAAATATTTTGTGAATTCTTTATCATGTCTATCAATTTATGGAGGTTAAAATGAGTTCACCAAGTTGTAAAGAATGGTGGTAGGCTACATGAAACCCTCTTTTCAGTGCCTCTGGGAATGTAGCAGGAGGGTAGGTTGATTTTTCACTTTTTTTTAGAAAATCAGCATTGCACTTTGTGTGGTGTGAAAGCTGGAATTTGATATGATAAGTACTGACACAAAAAATTAGATTCATAGCTTTTACCAATCTTTAAGCATGTAGGTTTAAAGATCAACTGAAAAACTGTACAGATATACCAAATTTGTCACTGGTTCAACTGACTTCAAAATTTCACTATTTCAAGAATAAATTCAAATAAAGTTGATATTTTTGTATTAGATACATTGAATGGAAAATATATTCAAATCAGAATTCTAATTATGAATCACCACAAGCAAAATATGTAATTTTTTACTGTATTCAATAAGTGTAAACTAAAAATTGTAAAAGTTTACAAAAAAGGCTAATCAATGAATAAGATCTTAAAGGTCATAGTTAATAAAAACAAAAAATAGATAAAATTGTGTATAACACCATAATACTGCTGGGCACAAAAATATAATTTATAAAATATATTTATTTATAAAATATATTTAAATTTACATTGTTTATTGAAAATTGCGATAAAACTACTGCACAGTATAACATATTATAATATACCTAAATTGTTCAGTATAATTTCCCTTTGTAGCAAATGAAGGTCTTATTTGATGGCACAATGACTTAGTAATAATGTGTTTGTGTCTTGATTCTTGCCCACATACAATTTTTGAAGCTAGTGTAGCTAATTTTCTTTCCACACCTTGCAAATGTACAGGTAAATTTGGCAACTCCAATGTTGTTCCATTCATTAGAATGTCTTGTAGTTCATTATTTGAAAAACCTTCTGCAAGAACAGGTTCACAAACTCAATTTTATGGGAAGTTAATCAAATGTGACCAGTGTGTTGCTTCAGAGTTGAATGTAATTTTTTAAATTTCTTCTCTGGTGGATCATTACTTCTGAAACGAAAAAATCATTTTTGTGCTGTAAATTTTTTAATGCAACATTCTGTATTTCAGTCGACTGTTGATTTATTTTCTGAATCATGTTGAAGATATACAGTTGTTATGGAATTTATTATCCACTTTAATTTCAAACCTACTAAGTGCATATATTTCAATTATAAATTTTATAATGCTGTACAATTTATCATAGAGTCCTGTTGGATAGGCACCTTTCCTCCATAAGCATATGTAGAGACACATTTTTGCCAGGCAACAAATCTAGTGTTCACTTTCCCTCGAAATTCCTGCTGTATATTCTAAGAGTAGTTTCTGGTCACTACTTAAATCTTCCATTCCTCCTGAGTAAGATATAAGTTATCAGAGGGCAACTAATAATGTTAAATTCTACCTGGGGCAAATCTGGTAATCATTTCTGTAAAGTTTCCCTAGAAAACCAGTAAAAGTATTAGGGCTTCTTGTAGTTCCATCAATGTACTTAAAAACAGCTCCAAATGGAAGTTCATTTTGATGAAGTGAACAATTAGTGGTGTGCAGCTTTTAAGTTTGTTTTTTTTCCAGAGCAGTAGCAAGCTCTGCCTCACAATGAATGTTTCTACTGGTATTGTCTACAAGAACTGCCTTAATGGAATTCATTCTGTTGAATTCTTCTAAAATAGCAGCAACATTCTCTACTAGAACAACACCATTTGCATCAATATTAGGGACATCTCTGTGGGTAAGAAATCTACTTTCCCACGTCCATCTCCGGTAAAAGTCAAGTGGCATTCTGATCCTTTAGTTTTCTTCATCTTTTCACCATTTTCCTCTGTAATTCCTTTGTATTGCAAAGTGTCCTTATCAACTATGCAGTTAATACCAATGTAGATGATATATTCATCATTGATTACATTTACTCTTGCCTTTTCCCTGTGTATTTTTGACTTATCAATGATAATGTCCTTTGAGTTAAGGCTTTGATGAATAAATCTCATATCTTGTAGGCTTAATAAAAAGGCATTAGCAAGCCCTACCCCAAGGTTGGAAAATACATCATCCTTATAAGTTCCATGGCATATCTAGAGATTGTAAGTTCCCTTATACTGTCTCTTTGGCTCAAAACTGTCATCAGTTGTTTCTTCACAGAAAGACATTGGTGGAAAAATATCTGTTGTTGCTATCTTTCAGTCTGCCTGTCTAATCTCTCTGCTTCAGCTGAAGTGTTTTTCATATTTTTTGACAGCATCTTTGTCAATAGTTCCAAGTTGGAAACTGCCTTTTGGTCCTGTTTTTGCTCTTTGAGGTTTTAAAAAATGAGTATAAGTTTAAAAACAGATCTAGCATATGTGATAAATATGAAGGAAAATATCACAATATTATTTACCAGAGAATGGAATATTATCGGAGGTAAATATATATTTTTCAATTAAATTTTAAAAATCAGGACATGAACTAGTTCCAATTAAAAAAAAGAAAAACAAGCATAGAATTAACCATAACTTCTTGTGAAAAGGACAAGTACAAATATTACCCTGTTTTAATAAAATCTCAAAGGCAAATTTGAAATAAGAAAAATAGAAAGGAAGAGTATTATTTACCTAAGTGGAAATATAGTTTCTTCCACAGAAATAAACAAATACAACATCTGTATAATAAATGCGAATGTCAGTGTGACACACTTTCTTAACTTTACTCCTAGAGACCATAACCAAACATGTCATTCCATTTTGGAATCAGGCTAACTCCGTGGGCAAATTAAAAACATTCCGGGCCAGATCCAGATCCATAATCCTGAAATTTTGGATTCTCAAGTTTTCATTACTGTGATTGTTTTTGGATTCCACCATCTTGGCTTCTATTGATAAAAACAATTAAAGGGACTCAACTCTCTAACTTTCAATAGCTCATGTTCAAATGAAAAAAATACTGTTCTCAAATTACAGTGTTTCAAAAACAAAAGAAATCTCTGCCAACAGAGGACCAGATTGCAATCAAAAGAGCCAAGGCTGCAGCGAGGAAAAGAAAATCCCATGCATATAAAAACCCAGATCAAACGGCAGCCAAGAGTACTTCCAGTGCTGAGAATATGCAAAGACTTAGGGACTCTCAAACTCTTGCACAAACCAAAGGCCTAATCAAGATCCTTTCACAAGAACTAGCTTAAATGTTGCCTGATATGGTGGCTTTTAAGCTAGTTTTGAATAAATGCCAGTCACATGGTAAATACAAAATTATGTACATTAAATAAAATGCTTTTCTTTTTTCAAATAATTAAGTCTGTTGTATAAAAATGCAAGAGAACTAATTAATTTTACTGTGATAAACAAACAGTGGACATGATTTCAATATCGATTGTAATAAAAATAACACTAAATGTTTATAACAGTTAGAACTTAGATAATACCCATTGAAAGAAAGTTCCACAACAAGATTCATAAACGGATTTTACTATTGTTGATTAAAATGAAGAAATTTTTTTTTTTTTTTTTTTTATGAGGTATTATGGCGTTTTTTGTTTTTATTTTTTTGATAATTAGTGTCATTTTTTCCAGTAAAAAATAACAAAACCTCAATTGTATATGAGAGAAAAAAGGAATCGATTTTCATCACAGGTCACAATCTAAATACATTATATTGTATTTAATCTCCATTTTACCTTTATAACATGAATATTTTTATATTATAATTCTGATTTATTTTTCTTTGATTTATTGAGAACAAGGTAAATGTTGCAATTGGAAAACTTTTTTTTATTAAATGACATTTATTCATTTGTTTTCCATAAGGGCACAGAAGGTTTTGATTACCGGTATGAAATTCCAACACTCCAATTTTGAGCCTAAACTTAATCTTTAAACTCGTTTCCTCAAAAAACATTAACACTTTGGAAAAAAAAAACTTTTTGTCATTATTTAGCATGTTAAACCCCAATTTTCAAATTGAGTGCAATACCATGGTTCTAAAATCAACCTGCCCTAATGTAGCAGCAGGCTAAGTTGGGACTGGATTACTGGACATGAGTGGAGAAAGCTGATTGTACTGATCAACACTAAACAGTTATGCTTATTAGAAATGAAAAAATACAAACCAAGTAGTAAAAATAACAAAAGTTTCATTATTTGTTTCACTGTGTGCTGAATGGAAGAGCATGATGGTGATAAAATCATTGATAGTCAAAATACATTCTCACTAACGTTAACTTGGAAAGTTCATCAAACATTTATAGTAATGTTGAGATGCACTTATATGGTGTATCAGTTATGTTTGAATCATATCAGAACCTTGAAGCTGATCTCTCCTCTGGTCATTTTCTAAAAACTCAATGGGTAAATAACTAGCTTGTAAGTTTCAGTATTTCAATAACTAAACTTCTATGGTTTTACCATCGCCGATCAGATCGTTATTTTTCTCCAGTCACTACTAACAGTTCCACTCTCAATGAGGTTTCATGCTTTTAATGTCTCTTGGGGCACACGTTCACTCTAGACTTCAAGTGGAACTTCTATATTCAATCCATTGACAAATATTCTTGAAAAATGGTCAGCTTATTCTGTCACTTCAGAAAGTATTTGACTGCCCCTGCTGTGCTTTACCTCTCCAAGAATCAGACAAAAAAATATGTCTACCATATCTGGGCTGGAGCTACTCAATCCTCACTTTCCTGCCTTGAGAGAGTTCAAAATCATTTGTAGGTCTTGTAGGTGATGATTTATTTGCCTCTTTGCAAGCCTCTTTCTGCCCAGATGAAACATTGCAAGCCTCTTACTAGTCTCTTGCTATTTCCATGGCAAATGTTTAGATATGCCCATTCTTTCTACCAGTTCAGACCTTTACAGCTTGGACAGGACATGTCACTTCATTGAATTCAAATCATCCTCATTTCTTCTATCCCGCTAATGTAAGAAGAAAATTCCATTCATCTTTTTATCAAGAACTGCCATTTTATGTGTGTTTCCTTGAGCATTTCAATCATGACAAGGGTCACTTGTCATCATTCCTCTTTACCCTCATAGTCTTTAATTCCTACCACCTTCTCTTCTATTCATACCACACAACCTTATTCAGCATTACTATTTTGACTGTAACCCTCTATCTTGAATGCTCTCAAGCCTTCTATTGGATGAAGTTTAGCATAAAAAATTGAATCTCTACATTAAATAATAATTAATTGATGGCTTTGTGAGTAACGAGAGTATAAACAGTGTGAAGAACATCCTGGTGACCTTATTATCACTACTAACAGGATGGGTTAAATGGTCACATGTTCCAAACAAGCATTCAGAAAATCTATTCAACAGGGTTTCTGATTATATATATATATATATATATATATATATATATGTGTGTGTGTGTGTGTGTGTGTGTATAGCCACCTATTTTATTAACTATGGAAATTTGACTTTTTTCATTTGAATTTTGATCTTCTCAAATAGTAAAGACAGCCATTGCATGTTTAATATTTAGCACTCTTCATCATTTATAAATATTACTTCCCCTTTTAATGTATATGGAATCCTCACAGAATATAGTGTTTTATATATTATTTCTATATATTTGAAATTGCAGTAGCCTAGCTCTCAGTTTCAGTCAAGATTGTTTTAGGTGTTGCCATAGAAGGATATGACTACACAATCAAGAAATTCAAATTCAATTTGAATTGGCAGGACTGATATTTTGCTTAGTGAAAATAGTTACCTACAGTGTGCTAAAGGTTAAATACTGTCTGCAAATTTGATGAAAACAGTCACAGATTATTCAGAACTGTAACCATTATTTTTAGATTTAAAATATCATAATTGCAAGGAATAGAAATCTATATAGAACATAACCTGTATGATGACATCTTTCCTATCAGGGAAAATCATGTTTGAGCCCAGGTCAAAAGTCAGAATCTGAAATGCTGATTTTTAAGGCAAGTAGGCTCTTCTCACTTGGAAGATGACATAACACAATATTTCGACCTTGATTTACTCCTGTCTGACCTTGAGACATGAAATGCTAAGCTTTGTAAATATCAACATATCATCAGATGAATTCAGTAAAAGTCTAGGAAAATTATTAAGAAATAATATATTATGAATTATGAGAAGTAATTGATAGCATACAGGACAAATGAGTAAAGTAACCCTAAACCTCCTTTTAAATGAAAATATTAAAGACAAATTCATTGTTTATAATTTTAAAAGCTAAATATTGGCTAAAGAAGACTTCATCTTCAATTCGTAGAGTAAGAGGAGTTTCTTTTTACATTATTTACACTATTCGGACTATTGTCCTCATCTTTGTCGCCATATTTATTACAACGTTTCGGTCGTTGTGTGCTCCGGCCTTCTTCAGGTGGTTGGAATGTTGAACTGAATCCTTTATTTCGCTCACTGGGGTAAACTGTTCTAGTTCCACATGCCATGTTTTAATGGATGTCAGTTATCAGTTATCTCCTGTTAATTCCCCTCTTCAGGTTCTCCACTACCTTAGCCGGGTTTTGAACTCACACTCTTTGGGTCCTGTCACTGGATCTAACTAATGCCTTTATCCACTGTGCCATGTGTCCTTGAGGACATTCCAACCACCTGAAGAAGACCAGAGCGTACAACGGCCGAAACGTTGTAATAAATATGGAGACAAAGATGAGGACAATAGTCCGAATAGTGTAAATAATGTACATAATACCACATCTCAGAAATATAGACAGAGTTTCTTTTTAGTCATTTTATTTCTGTTTAAATTTCTATCATGAGTAGTTATCATTATTTAGGGCTGGACTAATATCCTCATTTTTGTTATTACTATCACGTTTTCATGGTTGCATCTTCTGGCCTTCTTCAGATGTCTGTCAATTTGAGTAACCTTCAAGCAGTTTTCAACTGAACCCTTTATTGTTCTCATTTTGCCATGTCTAGTGATTTATTATCGTATTCTTTTTTGTTTCTTTCTGAAACATTGTGGATAATAATGACAAATATGATGCAAAAGAAAGATCCTAGGCAGAAGTGCTTGCACACAACACTTGCATCTTTGACAGAGGTGTCAGGGTACAGCACTTTGATTGTCGACAGAGGTGCCAGGGTACAGCACTTTGATTGTTGACAGAGGTGCCAGGGTACAGCACTTTTTTGGCAGAGGTGTCAGGGTACAACACTTTGATTGTCGACAGAGGTGTCAGTGTACAGCACTTTGATTGTCGACAGAGGTGCCAGGGTACAGCACTTTGTCTGCAGAGGTGTCATCAGGGTACAGCACTTTGATTATCGGCAGAGGTGTCATCAGGGTACAGCATTTTGATCCTTGGTAGGAGTGCCAGTGTACAACACTTTGGTCTCAGGCAAAAATTCTGATCCATATGTATTTAATAACAGCATTTTTTTATGATTATTTTAGTTTTACATTATTCCTCTAAACTGATAAAACGATAAAATCTTTTTAGCTCCAAATTCATTGCATGCCAATTCACATTTGTCAAAATATCTTGAAACAATAAGAGCTGGATTATTTAGATATAAAAGAAAATGTCAACAATTCAAATGCTGAGTTGTAAAGCTGAGTACTTTAAATTTGCTAAAGTATCAAGAATTTGACTCAAATTAACTTCTAACCTACAAAAAACCTTATACAACAAAGAAGCAGAAAAAAATCAGTTTAAAATAATGAAAAATGTACACCAGTTTTAGTATTTATCTATTATATGTTTTATTTAAGTTCTAATTTTACATTTGTTCAAAATGTAATTATTATAAGAACTTGTGTATATTCAAGAAAAATGAATGGTCAGGGTTCAAAGAAAGATTGTTAAAGCAAGAATGTCTTTGACGAATTTGAGTTGATTATCTGTTAAGAAGTTGTTGATTGGTTTTTTAATATTAAGGAGATAAGACCAAATGAGTTGGAATAGGTTGGGATTAGTTAAAGATTTTGTGATAGTATTCATTACTCCACAAATTATTCAAACTATTATCCTTATCTTCATCATTTCAGTTACTAAGTTTCAGCTGGTACATTCTCCAGCCTTCCTCAAGTGTATATAAAATTCTGTATTCCTTTCAATACATTTAACAGATTCCATTATCTGTTCAAATTCTGGCTGAATCAGTTTGTGTTCATGCTCTTGGTAAAGGAATGACTTCATCATTTGTCTCCCAGATATGGGTAAAATATTAACAACACTTGCCCTAGGCTATTGCCCTGGCTGGTAGTCAGTCTAGGCAAAAGGAAACTCTGAATTCAAAACCAGAAGTGAATCCTCTTCTCACAACTATAAGTAGAAATAACTAAAAAGTAAAGAATGGAGTTTGTAATCCCAGCACATTAAACACTAATTGTTAAATGTGATCAGCCCATGCAAATTGAGGGACCATTCAAACCCAAGAGATAGATATATATATATATATATATATATATATATATATATATATATATATATATATATATATATTGGCAGCATGTTTTCATTGAGCCATATTTCATTGAATAATTTAAACAAGTTTTGTCTACTTATTTTCAATTGGATCCTTTCGTATTTATGGACAAGCTTTTTGGTGTCGTTATTAAAGGAAGAGAGAAAATCACAGTGTTGATACATATTATTTTATTCTGAGTACTTTCGACATAGCACAATGTCATCATCAGGGTGTTGTTTATTTCAAGACAAATATTGTAGTGTTCATATTTTCACAAAATTGCTGTGTTCATCTGAAAGTTAATTTTTTTTTTTTTTATTCGGGAAGTGAAGAATTCTGAATGAGTACTGACACCAAAAAGCTCGTCAGTGAATATGAAAGGATCCAATTGAAAATAAGCAGACAAAACTTGTCTAAATTATTGAATGAAACATCTCTCTCTCTCTATATATATATATATATATATATATGTATATATATATAGTGGACTCTCCCATCATATTTGACATATGAGGGTCAAGCAGCTCAGTTCCTAGGAACCGACAGATACCAGCATATATGATGTGATTATAGTGGTGAAATCTTTGCGCAGAACCATAAACACTTTTTGAAGGGCCAAATACAGAGACCTGGTGCACTACATGCCACAAGGCCCTCAAACGCCCCTCCGCAGGTTTTGAATTCAAAGTTGTCCTTCTCCTAGACCAGTTACCACCCAAGGCTATAGAACCCAGCCTGTCCTACTATTTACCCATAGCTGGGGGGAGAAGAAGTGGATTAATACATTTTCCGTTAGCATGTAAGTGAATATAATGGATTCAAATGGAATTTGGACTCGGCTCTCCAATTCCTCAATCCGAGCTGCTATCCATTACTCCACAGTACCTCATATATATGATAAAAATATAGTTGTAAGACATGCTATGTTTATGGGTAAAAGTGTTCAATATCAGAGATAGAGCTGCATGCTTTGGATCAGACAGGTAACAAGGTAGCAGAGTTTCTGGATCAATGAAGCTTCAGGTAAAAAAAAAAAAAGAAAAAAGTCAAATGATTCATATACTGTACTGTATTATTGATACTAATATCACTTCTATAAGCCTAAACCTAGCTGCACTTTAGTTTCCAGTTTTTAAATTCCAAAGTAAAACAGAATTTTGCATTTAAAAAAAGATAGAAATTATTTCTCCAGGGATTTACTTTTAAAATATGCAAAACTCTAAGCAAGCTTGATTGTATAAACAAAATAATTAACCAAATTAAATGGGTGGGTGGGTGGTTTGTAATAACATGAAAAAAATATTTAAAAATTTCTTTAAAACAGTTTTCATCTTTTATCAGGTAATTTTTCAAAAAATGTTAATAAAATTCAGTCATTAGTTAATTTTTGAAATCAAGGTGTTTTTTGCTGAAATATTTTTTCTTCTAATGCAAATTATTACAATTATATTTTTGTCTACAAGCAAATAACTTTTCAAAACTTTTTATCTCCAATTCTATATACAATGCATACAAATAGTTTTTACATCAGAATTTTCTCTTCTCTTTCTTCTTACTAATAACATAAAAATTTTGAAGATAAAATTAACTAGTATACAAGTTTGGAATTTTTTTTCTTTAAGTAATGATTTTTTTGCCAATTTTTTTGTTCATATCTAAAAGACCACCAAATTGAAATCATCATCAGAAACCATCACAAGCATTAGACAAGTAAATCTGAGATAAGTGAAATTCAACATTTATGTACTTTTTATGTATGTATCTCACTCTCTCAAATCTATAGACTCCCAGTGGAGCACAGAGACTCGCTCTCATGCTAAGTGATACTGCTACAAGCACATATACAAAATGGTTTTATGGGGTAAACTTGATAGCCTCATACCCAACTTATTTGAATTAAAAGTTGGCCTTCACCTAGACTGGCTTTTACCCAAGGCTAGAGAGTCTAGTTTGCACTGCTGTAAAATACCCATGGGAGAGATGAATTCATGCCTTTCCCAAAGGCATTAGTTCAAAATAAGCCAGAATTTGAATTCTGCTGACCAATTTTATTTTCCACACTAACAGTCATTATAATATTATTTGCTATAACCAATTATTTATAAAAGATAGTGATACTTGTTAAAAAATGTTAAAATAAATTTAAAATAGTTTAAAGAAAATAAAACATATTTAAGAATTGCAAAATGTAAAAATAATTGAGTGTAATATAAAGTAAAAATTTTAAAAAATAATTAAAGGAATTAAAAGTATTAATTAATCTTGGTTTGGAACAAGGCCACTAATGTGAGCACCCAATCAGACTAAATACCTAACCATTGCTCCATGGTAAGGCATGCAATAGTATTAACTAGTAAAGAAAATTAATTATTAAGCAAGGAGAAATTACAGAAAATATAAGTCAGCCTGCCTACATAAAACAGTAACTACAATTAGTTGGCAATTTTACAACCACTGTGCTACACAGGACTTTTTACCTGGCACTGTGACATAACCTGTACGCACCCAGGCTTGGCATCTTTCATCTAGATAGCGTCTTGGATGCTGCTGTCTTTGAAAATACTGCCCAGTAGATGAGTAAGTCTTAAGTGGCCTATGCATATGAACAGGTTCCCTATATCTCAACCAGTATCTCTCCGATCTTGGTATGCTAGGGTAGGGATTCTGAGAAGATGAATTTGCACCGTGCAATCCAGAATAGCCAAAATCATCTGGTGTATTGTAACTGTTATACCTTTTCATCATTGTTCCACTCTTCTCTTCAGGTCTGTAATTCCTGTAACGTCCATTTGAATGATGATGTGTTTGCCTGTAAATGCAGCTCTCACTTCCTGGTAGGCTATAACGCCGTTGAAGGTTACTTGGTGCATGTCGATGTTCAAGAGATGGATCTGGAGTCATTGACCGTTGGGCTGGTTTGATATTTAAGTTTCGTCTTAGATTCTGGAATTCTAAACAATTCACATAGATATTTTCTCTTTCTCCATCTTTATTGATTCTTGTGGTTCCAGCCTGTGTTTGTTGTGTTTTTTCCTTTGGCTTTTCAACCTGGTTTGGTTGGTTCTGCTTTTTAGCATTTCCTACCAGCAGGGGGTTGATTTGGTCTTTCGAGTTGACCCAATCCACTTTGTAATGGTTGAGTGTTTTAAATTCTGGGATACCACCAACCCCCAAATGAGAATGCCCACATTTTTCCTGGATGTATCTTGCTGAAGCCAGGATGGTGATAACGACTAACACCAACAAAGTCACTGACCCGAATATTGTCAGATAGAGTAGGTTTTTATGGCACTCAAATTTTGTAACTTCAAATTTCCAGATTAGTAGACCTCTTCTAAAACTAGGACTTGTACAGATGTGGGCGTTGCTAGTATTGTTCAAAAGTTGAACTGTGGTACTACGTAGCCAGTCTCTGAGAGGCACGAGACGGCAGTCACAAATATATGGGTTATCTGATAAGTCGATTTGCTCAAGATGAGTTATGTCAACAAACATTGTGGGTGAAATGCTTGTTAAATTATTGGATGACAACAAAATAGTTTTCAGATGTGAACTTCTTCTCAGGCTAGTGTTGCTGAGTGATGTCAAACAATTTGACGACAGATCCAAATATTGCAAGTCGGATAAAGTAGTAAAAACATTGTTAAAGTCTGTGTTAGAGCCAAAGTTGTTTCTGGAAAGCAGAAGGGTGGTAAGGTTTTTCAAATGTCTAAAAGTTCCATATTCTATAGTTTCAATCTGATTATCATGTAGGTCCAGAACTTCAAGGCTAAACATATGATAAAATGACTGCATGTGGACATATTGGATTTGGTTCTGAGAGAAATAAACCTCTGTAGCATTCTCCCACCCATAATGTCCAAGTTTAGTCATTTTGTTTTGAGACAAATCAATAATCTTTGGCGTAAAACCTCTAAATGTCTGCCCATGAATCATAGCGATATGATTGTTACTGAAATTCACTGTGTGGATTTGTCGCATCCCTGAAAACTGAAATGGAACCATAGATGCAAGCCTGTTATTGCTCGCATCAATTATTCTCAAAGACATAATTCCTACTGGGAAAAGCAAAGACCTCAACCTGTTGTTGCTGATATTAAGAATTTCAAGTTTTGGCAGTAAGGGTAAATTCAGTGTTTCCAAATGGTTGTAACTGATGTCTAAATACTTGAGGTTTTTCCATTTTGAAAGGTCATTAATTGTAATGGTGTTCAGTTTATTGTGATGTGCAACAAAATGTTGCAACTTGGGTAATTTTTGTATCAACGGTTTTTTGAGCTCAGCAAGTTTGTTATAAGAGATATCCAGATATTCTAAATTACTTAGCCGCCCCAGGCCATTTGGAGTTGTCAGCTTGTTTTTTCTTAAGTGAAAGGTTTTTAGGGTTGATAAATACTGTAAAGCATTTTCTGCAATCTCTACAATGTTGTTACCAGACAAATCTAATTCGCTGATTGTTATATGTTCCAAATTTGCAAAGAATAAAACTATTCTGTTATGTCTAAGCCAGGAAAGATCGAGCCTCTTCAGTGTTGTCACCATTTGCAGATTGGATAACAATGCAGACAGATTTCTTTTGTGTATCAAAGGATTATGAGACAAGGACAAAGAAACCAGGTGAGGGAAATTTTTAAAAACATCTGGGCTTAAGTAATGTATGTTACAATTTGAGAAATTGACATGTCGACCATATTGATGGTCCCATTGATGTGCATAAAGAAATGTATCTTCTGGGAAGCTTTGAAAAGGGTTGTTTGAATAATCCAAGACTTGTAACACTTTGGTCTCTTGAAATCTGAGTGTCAGTGAAGGTCTACTGAGTATATTGTAGCTGATGTTGAAAATTTTTAAGTTTGTTAAATACTTCATTGCATGGTCAGGTAAACCAGCAAATTTGTTCTTGCTCAGGTCCAAGTGTTCTAATTTTGTATTTGTTTCAAACAGATGTGGAGCTAGTGTAGATAAGAGATTGTTGTGCAGGATCAAAACTTTTAAATCAGGCAGCTCCTTCAGAATTTGGCCTTCTAGTAAGTATATTTTGTTTCCAGAAAGATCAAGAAATTCTAACTGGAAGAATTCTTCAAATACATAGGAGAATGTTGGCCCAAGATTTGCATTACTTAATCGCAGACTTTTAAGAGTGTTAGTAAAATTTGGTAAATTCTTTGGTATCTCTGAGCACCATGCTGTATTTTTGTCTTCGCACTGGCAGATTTGAGGGCACCATGAGACTGGAGCATTTGGGACAGATCCCATCACTGTCATCAGGCCATTTAGTGTAATTATTAAAAGCAGTTTCATTCTGCAAAACAAATGTAAAAACTTGTTAGAAATTATAAAAAAATCAAAATTTGATATTTGTCAAAATTTCTTTATTTTTTTTAATTAATTATTTAAAGCTGAATATTTTATTTATAAGATAAAAGAAATTTCTAATTTTATTCTGACTGGACTGAATAATTTTACCTATTTTATTCCATAAATTTTTGGGAAGTCAGTGGAATTGTTTCTCATTGCCTTCTTCTCTTTTTGGAATTCAAATCAAGTCTAGAGAGCTTAGTCTACCCTGCTATTCACCCCATATCTTGGAGAAGGGTGAGAAGAGACAGGTTTAGTCTTTCCTATGGGCATGAGTACAAAAGTAAATGCAACAGACTTGCCGGAAATTTGAACTCAGTTCACCAATTTCACTTTCCACATCATTATCCATTACACTGCTCGCTCACACACACACACACACACACACACACACACACACGTGTGTGTGTGAGAGAAAACATAACAAATAAATTTCATACACATGCTGCTGTAGAAACAACTGCTGTATGAGGAAAGGGTTCATCAGATGATGACCTTTGTGTCAAGCCTGGTTTTGAGGCAGAAGTATTATTACCAATAACCTTGAGTGTACCTTAGTAGTACTTTGTTGGTTTTATATCATGGTGTAACAGCTCCCAAAACTAAACTGCTCTCTTTTAATCATCTTAGAGAACCTTTTTTGATCACTATCAACATGGCTGATGCTAACCTCCAGTAGAATAATTCACTGCACTTTTCTTGGTCTAATGTTTTCCCCTGACATGAATCAGAATCATTATATTGAATCCAGTGCTAAGTCTGCTGCTAGGAAAGTTGATTCACTGTGTTGTGCCAGACAATTTTTATTAGCAAACTCCATCTTACACATAAGTCTACCATTTGTCTGTACATCAAATATTACTGCCACATCTGGGTTGGTGCTTCTGCTATAAATCTTGTCAAAAATGAATGAAGAACCTGAAATGTTATCTGTCCTGACCTGGCATCTCAGCTTCAATCACTTCCCACCATCATAACATAACTTTGCTATGCCTTTTCTATAAATATTTTCATGACAATTGTTCTAATGAGCCTCCCACTTTGGTACCTTGACTTCATGAATTTAAGTGCAGTACTAGATTGGCAGCTAGGTCTCATCATTTTACTGTTGAAATTGCTAGATATAACCATAAGTTCTGTTCTCATAGTTTTTCTCTTACACTTCTCACCTGTGGAACTCTCTTCTCTTGTCAACTACAATGTTCAAAAATTTAAATACATCAATCATAATCTTCTTGAATCCCATTATTTTATGTCCTTTCCCCTCAATAACATTTTCTCAGTTTTTTTTTCACTCTCGGAAAATACTTTTGTCTTAGTGGATTTATTGCCTTGCTTAGGGTGAAATGATGAAAAGAACAAAACACGCTTCTAATTGTATCCATTATATGTGTGAAGGCATTGAATCTATTAGTCAGTGGCAAATTTCTTTCTGACTGAACCAAAAAGAAAAAATGAGAAAACATATTTACTGTCTTCGTAACCATAAGAGAATTTGGTTTTAAATTCAAATTCCAAGATTTTTGAATACTGAATTTCTTAGTGAGCTGGCAGGCCCTGCCACTCTGTATCACACAATCTTCCTACACCTGTTTTCCTCAATCTGGCCTCGTGCCATACAAAAGTAAATATCAGTTAAACAAGTACAAAAATATCTGGGAAGTGTTTTAACAGAGGATGGAAAGTGTAACACTGAAAGCCAAATGCCTTCCAAAAAATAAGCAAAGTATTAAAAAACAGAAAAACTTCATTAAAAAAAAAATAAATGAGTGCTGAACTGTTATGTAATATCAGTCCTCCTACATGGCAGTGAATGCTGGACAATCTCCTCACAGATGAAGAAGAGACTTGAAGCAATAGAAACAAAGAAAAGAGTACTGAACTGTTACGTAATATCAGTCCTCCTACATGGCAGTGAATGCTGGACAATCTCCTCACAGATGAAGAAGAGACTTGAAGTATTAGAAATGTGGTTCTACAGGAAGATACTGAGAATGTGATGGACCAAACATATGAGCAAAATCAAAGTTTTCGAGAAAATGGAAACAAAAAGGACACTTATACTTAACATCAGAAAGAGTGTTGAAATTTCATTGGCATGTAATGAGGAAAGAGGGCTTGGAAAATTTAATACTCATGAGACAGAGGAAAACAATGCATAACCTACCTAGCAAACTTGAGTAGATGGATAGCACCACAAGATTTAGGAAAGATAAAAAAAAACGACAAAATTTATTAAGAACTACAAAGGGCAAAAAATGTGGAGAGCCATTATCCCAACGTCCTGAAGGAACATGACGCATAGGAGATGATGTCACAAGGCTGTAATAATGGAATATCCGGTTAGGGTTTATACTCTGTGCAGGAGTATTGGTCTGCAAAATTAGCTTCTTAGCCATTATGTTATAACAGCAAAGAAAAAAAAGCACATCATCAAAACTAATTTTTGAACATGAAATACAAATTATCTTTAAATTGATGAATACAAGTTACTTCTTTCCAGAAGAAAGAAAGGAGATTTTGTTAGCATAAAAGCCAACAATGTCTATCTCTTTTATATCTTTCTACTTCTGTTCCAACTTTGGCTGTCATCTTAAAGGCACTATACTTTATTGCATAAATGACTTCTCCATTTTATATTTCATATTATAATATTTATGGAGTTAAGCTAGGGATAAATACTAGTAGTCTACAGTGTCTGAATAAATATTAGATACATCAACTTTGTAGATGAGACTGAAAAATATTTTAACAATTTTCTGAAGTAAAAAAGCAAAGAAGGGCCTATCAAATACAAAAATTTGAGAAAAATAGTTAATATTGATAAATTAAAGTTAATTTTAAGTTAATCATTTTAAGCAAATAATAAGGTGTGTGAAAATAATGTTTGACTTTGTTTCAATCAAGTAAAATTACAGGTAAAAATTACATAAAATTATAGTATTGAAATTCACTAAAATCTTAATATAACAAACCTCATTTTTTTTCTTTTAACCATATTTTTCTGGCATCAGTTTAAAAAGAGACTTTTTTTCCATATATTGTGGCCATTTTGCCTAATATTTGTATTTTCTTGATTTCAATTAAAAATTTGGAAATTTTCCAACATATTTCAGTGGAATTTTTTACTTTCCAAAACTATAGTTTAGATATATAGGGAAAAAAGGTGTCTGTTTAAACTAATACCAGGAGGATATGGAGTTTCTAGATTGACTAAGTTAAATAAAGGAGTGAACAAAATAAAGCACTGTCCTATAATAATTGTTATATTTATTGTATGAAAATATGTAAGCAGACATAATATCTATTATTGGATAGAGGTTATATCAGTTTTAAAGAAAAGATTTCAAGATTTTTTTAATGAACTCTAATATTAATTTGTCAGGAAAATTGATCATATTAAATAATTCCCACTTCAAATCAATTTATTTTCAGAATTTCGAAATGTTATACATGTAAATCAACACTTAGATCTGTATTTTCATCTGTTCATAGCAAAAAAAAATAACATTTTACAGAAAGAATAAATATTTTTACATTTGTATTTTTCTGAGATAAAGTATTTTCTCTAAATATTTCAAAACTAGTCTATTTCTGGCTCCTTATTTAATGTTGTGGCAGAACAAAACAAAGTTGCTTACTGAAAAATATTTAATGTTTTAGAATCTGGGCAAAAGTATTCTTTCTTACCTGATTTCTGTTAACCTTGTGATGTCTTCTGGATTGCAGTTGTTTTTGTAATATTTAAGAACGTTTTTGTTAATTTTTATTTCTGGCTATCATTTTCCAATTAATGATGTTTTCATATCAAGTTTTGTATCTTCAATTCCTTTGAAGTCAAATTAATCCTTGGCTTTGTTAGTGTCAACTCCAGCTGTAGCACATGAATATATTCCAGATTGAAAAGCCACTTATTTTCTTGATATATGTTAATTTTATTTTTGTATTAAAGAAACTTTAATAAAGAAATTTTTATAACAACATGCATATTAAAAATTTAATACACTTTAGTTTATCTCTTCTTTTTTTTTCTATTTCAATAATTGTTATAATAAAAAAAAATCTCAAAAATTTTAGTTTAGGATTTTTTTTTTTTCAGAATCGTTTACTTTCATGTAGTTTAAATTATATACATTTGTAACTCCAGCAAAATTCAGATAAAATAAAATCTCTTTTGTTTTCTTCTACATTCTATCTGAAATATATTTTGACATATAATAATTTAAACAATTTAAAACATTTGCTCAATTAAAACAGACTAATCAGTTTTATTTTTATCAAAAGTTATTTGTAATGATCAATATAAGCATTCTTGATCTGAGAATGCATTTCTTCCAGAATTCCATAAATATGTAACATCACTAAAAACTAAAAACCTGGTTCACTTGAGCAGAGGGTTCTGTGTATTTTCAAAACCAGAAATTTTATATTGAAAGTTCACAAATAAAATATAATTTCTCCTCCTTTATAAATGAATTTCTTCAAAATGAAAGTGTTAAAATATCCAAGTGTTTTTTCCTTGTTTGTTTTTAATACACGCTAACATATACTCCCTCAGTGTATATCTTGTCCTGGCTTTGTGGGAGAAATAAAAACAGCTCTTTTCAATCAAACTCCATCCTACCAACACCACAAATAACTGATCCTGTTTCAGACTCCCCCCTCCCCATTTGTCTAATTAACCAAGATCTTATCTCTGTGACTGAGATCCCTGGGGATAATGACCATGTCAGATTGAAAATGTTTAAAGAAATAAGAATACTTATGCCTACGTTTTCTTGCTTGAATTTAGATGAGATTGTTAAGCAACCCTTCATATATATATTCATTACTTCTTTAGAAAATTTATTTATATATATATATATATATATATATATATATATATATATATATATATATATGCACATTTCATTAAAAAAGACTGACAAGGTGCTTTTATTTAGTTTTTTATATAATTTCTCGTGCAATCTAATAAAGTTTTTCTTTTCAGAGGATAAATTATATAAAAACTGTCCGAATGTTCTTTTTATCCGAGCACTTTCGGCTATACATTTAGCCATTTTCAAGGATTATATTTCAACTTTTAGAATTAGAAATAGTTTGTTATATGTATGTTTTATAAAGTGATTCATTTTTTTGTTTCAAAACACGGTCAAGATATTATGTCCATGTTCAAAGTTAATATTATTAAGTGTTGGTTTGTTTGTTTTTATTAGTAAGGCTTCCATTAGTTTTAGCCTTTTTTTGCAAGTGGATGATGCTATTATATTAGTGTTGTCAACAAGTATATTCCGAATAGTGTCCGGTAGGTCTCCATGAATATTTAAATGAGATCTAATTGAGCTATTGTTAGAAAGGTGTAGAGTTAATCAGTTTTTATATAATTTATCCTCTGAAAAGAAAAACTTTATTAGATCGCACGAGAAATTATATAAAAAACTAAATAAAAGCACCTTGTCAGTCGTTTTTAATGAAATGTGCATGAAAGAAGGATTGCTGCCTAAATACACAAATATTTATATATATATATATATATATATATATATATATATATATATATATATATATATATATATATTAATTTTCTAAAGACGTAATGAATTTTTTATTTATTAATCCAACAGATTTTATCACTTAAACGTTATTTTTAGTGGATACCCATAATTGAGTAGAAGCTCCGTTTTTTTATTAAACATTATATTATATATATTATATTATTCCTACTCTGAGCAAAAAGCCTGTTAAGAGCTTGGGCAAGACTTTCAACAGCAGTCTGAAGGACACAGCCGCGATCCAACAGGCTATAAAAGATCTTGAGGAGTGGCTGACGAATATCGACAAATCTGGATTGCCAGGACATTTTAAGGCATGGCTCTTCCAGCATGCAGTTTTGCTCCGGATATTGTGGCCATTGCTCGTCTATGATGTTCTGATTACCACCATGGAAACATTAGAGAGAGCAATCGTTTGAGAAGGTGGCTGGGTTTGCCGAAATGCCTAAGTGGTGCAGCCCTCTATGGGAACAGCAACGCATTGTGACTCCCCTTTAGCAGACTCATGGAGGAATTCAATATCACAAAAACGAGAGAATGGCTGCAGTCTTCTGAATCTAAAGATCCAAAAGTAGCAGCAGCAGGAATTCAGACAAGATCTGGCAGGAAATGGAGCACTGAAGGAGAGTTGCGAGTGGCGGAGGAGAGACTTAGGCATAAAGCTATATTAGGGTCAATAGCTAGAGGCAAAGCGGGGTTGGGGTTTTTCCCCTATCCGCGAACCAACATTGCCAAAGGCAAAGAAAGACGCCAACTCATCCAAGAAGAAGTTCGTGCGGGCGTAGAAGAAAGGCGTTACTGTAAAATGGTCGGTCAGCAGGGAACCTGGACAAAATGGGTGAATGTAGAAAAGAAAAGAATTACATGGTCAGATTGCTGGCGATCGGATTTTAGTGAGATTCGATTTCTCATCAAATCAGTATATGATGTCTTACCGAGCCCAATGAACCTGCATATATGGGGGAAGAGCGAGACCCCCAATTGTCAACTATGTGCAAGGAAAAGATCTTTACAACACATCCTCAGTAGTTGCCCAAAAGCTTTGGGTGATGGTCGGTGCCGTTAGCATCACGACCAAGCACACAAAGCAATTGTGAACGAGGTGACTAAAGCTATAAGGGCTAGTAAGCATCAACCAGGGAAGAAATTGAATCAGTTTAAATTCATAAAAGCTGGAGAGAAGATACAGAAAAAAAGGAGAGAGAGAATGAGCCTGTTATCTTCTGCAGACGATTGGCAGTTGATAGTGGACCTAGAGACCCAGCTGAAGTTCCCCAGACACATAGCCGTAACATCACTAAGACCGGATCTGATATTGCACTCCAACAACACAAAGCAGTGCATTATTTGGGAACTGTCTGTGTCATGGGAGGAATATATTACACTAGCTATTGAGAGAAAGAGGTTCCAATACCAAGATCAGGTTGAACAATGTTGGCAAAAGTCATGGAAGATATACTATGACCCCGTAGAAGTTGGTTGCAGGGGCTTTGGTGGACAGTTGTTGTGCAGAGCCCTAGCAAAAATAGGCATAGTGGGGGCAGTTAAGGCAAGAGTGCTGAAGGACATTACCAACGCAGTTCTAACTGCATCAAAATGGATTTGGCTTAAGAGATAGTGAGGACGTTAAGGGAAATCTCAGATTCATAATTAGGAGACGTGTTATACGTGATAAGGGAGTATTAAAAAATATATTAAGTTAGGGTAGTCGAAATGTTATAGATAGGGGTTGAGAATCATTGGCATGTGGGGGGGGGGCATGGATAGGAGTTTGTTTTTTTTTAGGGTTTTTTTTTTATTTTGCTTTTCGATTACTGTTGCAATTTTATTTTATTTATTTAATCT
>OZ038486.1:11865047-12137547 GCA_964036315.1 Acanthosepion esculentum | reverse complement strand
TAAACATAAAAAATGTCTTAAAACAAGTGTTTCTTTACACTCGTATACTATTACACACTTTAATGTCCAAAATATTCCTCACACATATTTGTATTTTATCTATTGCATTAATACATGTAACACATACCTGCTGAATAAGAACTGACCAAAAATCATTGCTTACCATCTTTGCTTTTTCTTATTTCTATCTCGATATCTGACGAAGCTTTAATAAAAGTGAAACATGTTAGATTAAGGTACGTTTCCTACTTGTTCTTTATTTTATCATCTTATCAGATTTATATCTATATCCGATCTACATTTGATCTTCAACTCCAATATAGAATTAATATAAGTAAATGGTTTGTCATTTAGATAATTGATATCACCTTCAGCATCCCATCTCCAGAGTTTCGTAGACAGACCCATCCGTCCACACATCAGGGTGTATCAGCAATTAGCTGCTTATGCTTTTTGCTTTTTCTTTTTTATATATGTAGAATGTGTGTGTTTGCACCTGTCTGTGTGGATGTGCATTTGTACGCCCGTCTGCACGGATATGCATACGTGTAGGGTTTGGTGATTATTTGTACTTTTCTGAGTTTTTTTTTTTCACTTTACATGCACTCCTTAGCTTTTTTCCTCTTTCTTTTCCCTGCTATTTGATTTCCATTCTTTTTCTGGACAGGCTGTCATTTTTTTATTTTGGCATGTTCTTGTCTTTTCTTAAGTTAGGAAAGTTGTATTTCGTTTTTACATAAATAATTGATTTTAATGCTTAAATGGTAAATTAAATATTTATATATGTCTTCAATTGGTTATTATTTCATTTTCTTATTTGGTTTGGTGGTATCTTAAGTACTATTAAAGTATTAATTGTAGGAGGTTAGGTTTATAATTACATTTTTATTTATTGTTTAAATTTATGTGCATATACCTATATTTATAAGCTTGCGCAAACATACATGCATATACATATTTAGATATACATATGTGTACATATATATATATATATATATATATATTATTTCAAACGTTATTTTTAGTGGATACTGGTATTTCAGTAGAACACCTCATTCTTTTAAACAGCATTTATTTCATTTATCAGTTTGCAGATCCCAGAAAACTTAATAAAGAAAATATGCCCTTTATATTTTAGAGAATGTACATGTTGAGTAGACACCCTGTTTTTTAAACAGTGTGAAACAATTTACAGTCCAATAGATGTACCATAATTCCCCATGTATAATGCGCCTTCATCTATAATACGCACCCCTCAAATTGTGCTGAAAGAGTGGGAAAATGCTTCTGCTCATGCATAATATGCATTCCTTGTTTGGTAATCAAACCCTATAAATTGTACCTCTCCAATTTTTTGTAAAAAAAAAAAATTACCAGCAGTGCATTTTTGAAAAAAATATTAGCAGCAATAAAAATCTTCTCGGCATTAAATAACCCATCGAGGTGTTGATATGCTGTAAAATGAAACAAACTAAACCAAACCATTCTTTATCTTGTTTTTCATTTCTCCCCCACCCCCAGCATCACTTTTTATTTCATGACTCATATTTCATAGGGTAGGGACATTAATTAAGTGTAATTTTCCATTTGTTTCAGGACCATTGTCTTTATTCTTTTTAATACAAAATTTTGGCCAGAAATTCCTCAGCCTTTCTCAAGTTGGTTACTTTTGGCAGCTTTCAGGTGTCACTTGGTGCTTTTCTTTTTTGTCTCATAAATAAAAACTACACAAATAGATTTGCTTGGAAATGAGAAATAAAATTACAATTTAACTTATCAGATAAAAGTTACTATCCAACCTTCATTAAAGAAAGAACAAGAATAACATATTAGATAATATATACTTATAAAATCAAGCTCACTTCCCCTATTCCAAGCCAAAAAATTCAAATATAGAATGTCACTGTACACAAGGAATTTTTTTTTTTTTTTTTTGTATAGTGTGGTTTTTCTCGGGTGCCAAATAAAGTGGGGAGGGTCTAATAACTTATTAAATGTAATCTAATAAATTGAGTTTTCAATAAATGAGGTGGTTGGAAGATGATTAAAAACCTGTCTTTCAAACTATAAGAAGATCTTGATGAAGCAAAACTAAAAATAAATATCCATCATTGTCATAAGTAAAATGCTTTAACAAATAAAAAATATTTCTACAAAGTTTCACCAATGCTAAAATATAAATCAATGCCGGTCATAAAAAATTAATAAGTGACAGGGAAAGGTGGTCTTAATTAACTCTGGAGGTGAAGATTAGAAAAATCCACAAATTATTGAATGGCAGGGGATTTTTATTTGGCAACCAAGAGTACAGTTTTAATAAGTGCAAATAATGATGAAGTTTTGCCACAAAGGCTCAGTTGTAGGGCATCGTTTTCATAAATAATTGTCTCATTCCTTATTTTTATTTATTTTCAGGCTTTGACTGTCATAAAAATTGGTGAAAATGCCCAGTGGCAATCTCCTATTTCTAATTACCTTCGACCTAAGCTGAAAGAAGATCTCTGCAGCCAGTTGAATATTAAGCCTTTGGACTTAATCCTTCTAGTTGGGGGTCCAGGATATGAACCGGTAAGGAAACCTTTCTTTCTTTTTTGTTAAGCTTTATTTTCATCGGCATTCAATAGTGAAAAATATTTTCTCAGGATGAATATTAATGAACTTACTTGCTGAATGTTGATTCTTCATTTAATAATGAGCACCAGTACCCGTCTTAAGCAAATCTTACCCCTGAAAAGGATTTGTGCTTGTCTGTGCTATAAGTTAAAAAAGAAAATCATAATAGAGATTGGGTTAAATTTAGTAAACCTCAAAATATGGTAATTGTTTATGCTTCCCTAGCAGTCTTAACCAATCACAACCTTTCTTATCTAAATAAATGAATGCTACTTGGACTTCAGTGGGGTAATGTTTGACTCTTTGTGGGTGAAGGTAGTTGTGTGTTGAAAGTTGAAGAAAAGGATTTCTGACTCCTTTTGATTTATGCCCTTGCTATTTTCTGATGCTGAACTTGCAATTCTGATTTATGGCCTTTGGAATTACACCCCTGCCACCAACACCAAACCAACCAACGGACTTAGAATTTTTTTTTTTTTTTAAATCCTCTCCATTGCTATTTTCTCACATTTATTGTGTCACCAAGAGACAGACTAGTAAATCTTCTATGTGCCATGCCCTTTCAAGTTGTTGATGATCATGGCTCTCCACAATTTTCTATCCTTTGTAGCTGTAAGTAAATTTTTTTGCTCTCTTAAAACCTGTTCTGCCATCCATTTACACAAGGTAGGTTATGTACTGTTTTCCTCAGCTCCTCTTGCCTTCAGTATGTCCTGTCAGTGTCAAATTTCCCAAACCCTCTTTCCTCATTATGTCCCTTAGAAATTTCAACACTCTCTCTTTGATATTAAGTATGTGTCCCTTTTATTTCAATTTTCTCTAAAACTTCGCCTGGTAAAATGGTAGCCGCAACCATTTCCTCAGTTGCAATTTGATCTTTCATTATGGCCCAAGCTTGGTTCAACAGTTGGTTTGTATTCATGTCTTCTATCCTGGAAGACACGCGCAGTAGTTGCTTGACGTGCGCTGGTAACCCTGCTATGAACACACATGCTAGTCCTTGCTCCGATATCCCGCCAAATAGACCTGCTAGCTTCTTCAAGTCGGCTAGAAACATGTCGACAGATTCGTCCGGGTGCAGTCGGTATTCTGCAAACTGCTTGCAAACTAAGAAATGATCCGGTGCAAAGGCAATCTGCAGGGCTCATTTTATCTGCTCGACATCTGATTTTTGCTCTGAGTTTAACTGCTGGTAAACAGCAAATGCTCCGCCAGTCAACCTCAGAGAAAGAACACGTTCAACCTTTTTAATTCCACACAGGTCACAAACAAGTTCTACCTTCTCAATTCATTCAGTAACTGCTTGTTCGGTCACTGAACCATCGAACTCGGGTATCAACTTGACGTCAAATGTCTTGCCCGTCATAGTGCCGAAATAGCTTGTAAGCAATCTGGGATTGCAAAGGAAATATTTGTCGCAGATTACTTCCACAACGCAGAGAATAAATCACTAAGTTCAGACTCGAACATCGGAGACAGAAAGAAAATGCCGAAAACTCGATTCGCAGGTACTATCTCACAAATCACAATGCACACAACCAGTCAGAAAAATAACTCACTCTCCAATAAACACAGTAGCCAAAATATCCGAATTTTCTCCCCAATTCGAGAACACCAACTGCTTTTATCGCCCAAGCATTTTTTCCATTCGGCAACAGCTGGGAGAGGATGCTCAATTTTTGCATATCAAAATACTTTTATAGCGACTCCTGCAACAGACTTGTTTTTTAATTTAAATATTCCATCTTCAGCATGTCATGCGGAATACGTGCCCTTTTTTTTGGTAAGTAATTTTCTTTTTCGTCACATTTTCCATCGTAGGATGAAGTAAGTCGCCATTTTCTTCGCTATACATTCCTTGCTCCAGTTAACAACAGATTGTAAGTCATTTTTGAGATCAGTTGCGTAATTGACCTTATCAAATGAATCAGATTTAACATTAAGACAGCAGTAAATAATTGTGTCATCATCATAGATACCAAATTGAGTACTGATGACATCAGGAAGGTCGTTGATGATAATTAAGAACAATATACATCCAAGGATAGCATCCTGAGGGACAGATGCATTAATGCAAAGAAATCTAGAAGAGTGGTCATTCAAGACAACTTTCATTATGCAATTTGATAAGAAAGACTGAATTAGATCAAAAAATTTTCAGAAATACCATAACCTTCCAACTTGTGAAGAAGATCATCATGCCAAATATTGTCATCTAAAGCTTCACCACTCCCAAACGCCCTTGAGATACCCAACCCTCACCATTGTTATCAGCGTGATAGACTCTTTCAGCAATAATCATTAATACATCAACAGTTGACCTAGAGAAATGAAAGCCAAATTGCTCATGTGAAAGATAACCGTGTGCAGTGAAATGCTTGACCAATTCAGAGTTGATTAAAGCCACTAGTACTTTACCAAAAAGCGGTAGAAGACTAATAGGAGGACCAGACAGTTTGCCTGAGTTCTTAATGACTAGAGTTTGAAAAATAGAAATAAAAATCAACTTTTATTGTCTCATGAGATCTGCAGAGAAACCTATTGATTCATTTTTAAATAGCCAATATATTGTTAATAATCATGATTTCCTATTGTTTCAGCTATTGAACTCTAAAAGATGCTGAACCCTTAAAATCAATACTGGTTATATTTTCAGCATGTACTTCTTGGAAAACTACGTCTGCTATGTGCTAACATATTGGAATCTAAGGGTAAGCCAACACTAATATCTCACGACATCCTTTATCAAAGTTATAAAAACATTTGTTCACGACATGAAGATTTATATTCAAATGATATTAAACTTAGTCACAAAGCCATAAACGTGTAGGGCTTAGTGATGGTCACACTAATTACAGTAGTAATGGCTGCCTCCATTAGCTTGCCTATCATTCTTTTATATGAAGGTACTTTATACAGCTATTTACTAAACTTAACTTTATTAAATATGAGACATTTAATGTAGAACAAATTCACTATTGTAGTAATGGCCTGCTAGACTAATTTGGTAATTATTGCTGAATATAACGAAGGACCTAAAACATTCATTCAATTACCATAAAAGGCTTTTATAAATTAATTATATATTGAGAACAAAAGCATTTTTAGTCTTTCATTAGAATCTTGAATATAAAAATTATTTGTTACTTGTTAAAGAATATTTTTTTGCTTTTTTTTTAAAGCAAACATTCATATCTCTAATCATAGGCACCTATAATTTTCAGCAAAGCTGGACCTTTGTGCTTTAAATAAAACGGACTGTGAAAAGGATATTCTTTCCTTTGTCACTGCTTTGATTTTAACTACCTTCACTCCTTAGCAATGTTTATTGTTTTAAAAAGCCATTATTAGAAGTTTAATAAAACCTAAATATATGATGATGGTACATTTAGACATTATACATTTATATTTTTTTTGTCCTTGAGAATTTTCAACAAAAATATTAAACGCTATTTATTAGATTGTTTATTTACAGAAATAATTTTATATTTACAACATTCAAAAGACTAATACAATTCAAACTAATTCAATACAATATTTATCATTTACCAGCTTATAATGGAATAAATATGAAAACAATTTTTTATTTATAAACATTTACTAAATTATTAAAATATGTGTGCCAACTGTAAGAAAATCCTTATTATTTATCATTTTATAAAGTTTAAATCAATTGGCAGTTGGCCAATGTTTTGCCATCCATTCCAATGAACAATATAATAAATAGTGTAAATAAACAATCTAATAAATAAATAGGGTTTAATATTTTGTTGTCAATTCTCAAGAAAAAAAAGAAAATGTATGAATTCTCTTTCATCATATGTTTAGGTTTTATTACAATTCTAATCACTTTTTAAAACAACATTGCCAAGGAGTGAACTCAGTTAAAATAATAGCAGTGTCATGCGAAAATCCGTACTCTTGATACTCAGTTTTATTACAGGCATGAGGTTCCAAGTTTGCCTAATTTTCTTTTTAAATATTTTTCATCAAAGATTTATTACAATGATTTTAACGGCAAAAATCCTTTATCGATGTAGTCTGTCTTCTCAAAGCCAGGATTCATTTCCTTGATTGCATTACTAAATTTCTGCATAAGTCTAACTTGTTCTACAAATTATATCTTCATTGCCAGAAAAAAAGAATATTGTATGAAATAGTGCTCTTTAGTGAATGAGATGAATATGTTTTCTCTTGTTGCAAGTATCCAAGCCGAGAAAAAGTCAAGATTTCAAATTTTTTTCAAGTTTTTTTTCAACGCAGGCTGACATTCTGCTCTTGGGGAATTGACATAACACAATCTTACCCACATTTGTGATGAACTTAATAAATATCAAACTAAAAATACCATGTTTTGTCAAGACATAGGTGAACACTACTCTTCACAAAATCTTTTATCTGTGAATTGCTATACATTCTTAAGAAAGAGAGTAGAGTGGTTTCCCTGTTTCTTTTGCCATGGTTTGGAATTCAGTTTTCTTACTCTTTGACTAATTGCTACCAAGGCTAGAGGGCTCAGTCTACCATGCTATTTAACCCATAGCTAGGGAGTAAATATCTACGTACCTGTAAAAAGTTAATATCAGCTGCATGATCGAACCATTTCACATTGTGACTGAGTTCCAAGAAAGTTTGTTGTTGAGAAAGGTTGTTAGAATGCTTTAGGATAGTGGTAATAATCTGTCTATATTTCTGAGATGAGGTATTATGTACAGTATTTACATTATTCGGACTATTGTCCTCATCTTTGTCGCCATATTTGTCACAACGTTTCGGCCGTTGTACGCTCCGGCCTTCTTCAGGTGGTTGGAATTTCGAACCGAACCCTTTAAGGACACATGGTACGGTGGATAAAGGCATTGGTTAGATCCAGTAACAGACCCAAAAAAGAGTGTGAGTTCAATACCCGGTTCAGGCAGTGGAGAACTTTCAGAGGGAAAAATTACCAGGAGATAACTGATAACTGACATCCATCAAACATGGCTCGTGGAACTAGAACAGTCTACCCCAGTGATCGAAATAAAGGGTTCGGTTCGAAATTCCAACCACCTGAAGAAGGCCGGAGCGTACAACGGCCGAAACGTTGTGACAAATATGGCGACAAAGATGAGGACAATAGTCCGAATAATGTAAATACAGTGGTAATAATGTTTTAAAACCTGAAAGCCATGCCCGACCTCAGGGTGATCATCTTCTCATGTCTTGCTTGTTTTTACAGCAGAAGGTATATCAATTTATATAAACACATATGTAATTGGAATAATTATTGATCAATAAAAAAAATTATATTATTATTTATATGGATTAAATTTTTTATATTTTTTAAAAATATATTTTATTTATTTATTTGTATCAATTCTATTTTATTTATTTAGGGGTGAATCTCAGAGATCCAAACGAATTTAATTTTCTGTGGATACTAAATTTCCCACTTTTTTTACCCAGTGAGGATGGTAGTAAGTAAAGTTTTCATCTTATCATTTCTCAGAATTATTTTAATTATGGCAAACATAATCTGTTAATTTTGCTTAAAATTTAACAGATTATGTTTTCCATAATTAATTTTTAGATAAAAATTAGCATTTCTAATCGTGTTAAAAAATCACATAAAATTTACAAGTGTTCTATAGGTTTAACTAATCTTGAAAATAAATTAGAAAATTTTAAAAAAATACATCATTTTTATCTCAAATGGTTCAAATTAAAAAAATTTATGGTAAAGAATTTTTTTTTTGTTAGTTAGATTGGAATATGACAAGCTCAGTAAAATGTTGGCAGGTGTACAGTGCCAAACATTTTTCACTAAAATATTTCAAAAGCTATAAAAATGATACAATTTTAAGAAGGTATCATAAATTTGGCCAAATTTTTGTGACCCTGCATTATTAAACTTGACAATTTTTTTTTTTATTTGATGGAGAAATATAGAAATTAGTATTAATTAACAAACATTTTAAATGTACATATAAATATATACAAAAATATATATAAAAAAAAACAAAGAGGCGGAAGAACAAGAATACGAAAAAAAAATTACTTACCGTAAAGTGGAGGATTGAAAACGTATAACTAAAAAGGGCTGACCATTTATTGCTCCTCACTCTTCAAAGCCAATCAAGGACAAAAATTTATTAAATATAATATATATAATAAATATATAAATGTGTTAGATGCTTTTTTGTTATTTCTTTTTTGTTATTATATTTTAGTAATTATTTTTCTTTGTTCTTCCTCTACTTGGTTATATACATATATTTTTGTGTATACTTTTAAAATGTCTGTTTGTAAAGCCTTAATAAAATTTTATACCTCTCACAGATTATTTAAGAAATTAGCATTATTTTAGGATTTAGTCTTGGGCCTGTAATATCAATAATTTCCATTTAATCAAGAAGTAAATTTTTAATCCTGTAAACAATGATGTGTATGTTGATCTTGTAAGTACCAGCTAAGTCAACTAGTATTATTAGTCAATATCAAAACAATATTGTCATTTCCAAGTAGTAGCTAAGAGTCCAGAGCATTTAACTAATGACTAAACTTTAACCCTATTTATATATATGTGCTAAATTATAGCTTTAATTTAATTTCTAATTAGGAACATTACAGTCAAGTGAAATTAGTGGTCTACTCTTATAATAATTTTTGTCTATGTTCTGCAGAGGGACTTGAAGCAGCACATCATCCCTTCACAGCACCAATGTCTGAAGATGCTGAATTATTGTATACTCAACCACAAGAGGTCAGTTTCAAGAATATTTATATCTTTTTTTTAGAAATTTAAACACTGAAGTGGTCTTAAAAAATTAGTTATATGTTACATAACATAAGGGAGGCACGGTGGAATAATGGGTAGCGGCCAGATTGAAGAAATGGAGAGCCGAGTTCGAATCCCAGTCAAATCCATTACATTCACTTACATGCTAATAACCTTGGGGAAGGTATGAATCCTCCTCTTCTCCCCAAACTATAGGCAAATAGCAGGACAGACCGGGTTCTATAGCCTTGGATGGCAAATGGTCTACCGCAGAGAGAAATGGCAACCTACTGCAGGAAAAAAATCTGCCTCGTCAGTTATGTATCGAAAGATACATGATTGCCGAAGCATGTATCATGTATGGCACATAACTGAATGACATAACATAAACTTATCAAGATTTGTTTGAACCAACTTTTGTTTCATTTGTTTTTGGCTGTTACCATAATTCTGTAACCTCCTGCAGATGTACGCTCCAAATGAAAAGAAGGTGAATAAGGCCCAAGTAAGTGGAATCATAAGATAAGAAACTTGAGAGAAACAGCATACATCAGCATTATGAATAAATCTATAAACCAGGTTGGTGTGGATGTCTTTGCTTAACAAAGGGCAAAGCTGAGTATAAAATAAGAAATTGTCTGTGTTGCTGTGAAATCTAATGGTTGAGTTTGATGAATATATTTGCCACCATTTTTTTTCTTTAAACGACTATTTGATAAAAAGTAGTGTGCTCAAAAGAAATTAGCAACTCTGTTTTGGGACAAAATTTCAGATTGGGCGTTTCTTCCCTCTACACCGGTTTGTTGGTATTTATCGTTGTTCTCTTCTCTGTATCCGCTTCGTCATTCGTTCTTCTTATCACAACTGTACATATAGTACAACTTACCCCAACAGAAGGCCTCTCTCATCTCCACGTTGGTCTACTTCTAATGGGGAATCACCAATCACTCACCCAGATGATAGACAAACTAGACATACGGGCACTTCAGAGTGGAGCACTACCACACTCGAATGTCCCTCCTCGATTCCGTCCAACTATGCTAATATTATGTAAATTTGTTAATGACGCAATTTCTTGTGGGACAATAAAGAAGGGTCTCTTTTGATGAAATGACGCACTCGCCTTCTCTCAAATTGAAGTCCTACATGCCAGACAAAGACGAATTCTATTTTGTCAACATTTCTGCCATTCGACTCTGGTTCTGGTTTACTATGTCTGCTACAAGTAGTCCATTCTTTTCATGTGGAATATACAATTCAGAAAGACTAGAATAAATCAGCCAAATCATTGTGGTAGCAAGAAAAGCAACCAAAAATATGGTATCAGGAATTTGAACACTTCTTGGAATAATAATGATTCTTCTCAGATTTAAAGAACCTATCTTTACATGTCATCTTTATACACATAATCATAACTATAACAATATTTACCATCAGTATCATAGTTATATAAAAAAAAATATTTATTATTTTTCGGAATCTGATTTTGCTCATCTAAACTTAGTCTTTGTTATCAGCTTTTGCTTTGTCACTTCTTTTTCAATGATTTGGTAATTGTATAAAGCATTTATACACAATGCAGAACCATTTATGTTCTAGAAATTAACTGATAGCAAGTATGAGGAACCAAATTCTTTATTATGACTTGATCACAACAAATTATTTTTTTAAATATCATATTCACTGGTTCAACTTGACTGTCAATCAGCTAAAGTATAAGTGGTTCTTCTGTGTCAAAATAAAAACTGAAAAGATTGAATGCAGATTTTTAAAATTTAGTTTTAAATAATTTTTGTAAGTTGCTTTATTTAACTTAGCCATTAATAAACAACAAAAAATAAAACAATTTGACAAAAATAAATTAATGAGTTGTCATTAATAAATGTAGAATTTTTCTTTCTTTTTTCCTATTTAATTGCAAATAATTGCACATATTTTGTAAAAGCTGAAAATAAAGAATTTGGTTTGAAACAATAAAAAAATATTGTGTTCAGCTCAATGCAGATAAAAATTGGCAGGTTTACATTTCTACCTTGAAAATATGCATTTGAACTCCTGACTTTTTACCTCCATTCACAAATTAATTTCTGACATCAGTGACGAATATGAAGTAATGAAGTAATACAGCTACAAAATACCCCCCCACACACACACCAAATATTTTGCATTAAATGTGTGATGAAAGCATTAATGCAGAATATATTTTTCATATGCCTTTAGAATTAACATGTGGATTTACAGCGATACTTTATACTCCAAGAAAAAGATATGATTTTTCTTTTTGTGGCATAAATTATAAAACCCATTTTTTTTCATTTCATGAGTGATAAAAGGCTTCCTGTTTTTTATTAGTTTGCTTGAACTGCATAAATACATAAATTTCAATTATAAACTTTGATAAGATTAAGCATAGATTAAATCATCAGTGTCAATAACATGTTAAATTTACTTCTCTGTCAAAATCCCCAAATAGTACCTTTTTTTTTTTTTTCAATCATTTCACCCCAAGCAAGGTAATAAAGCCACAAAGTTCTAATGAGAAAGTCAGGCAAAGATACCCCAGATGAGTCAAGAGTAGAATTTTTTAAGCAAGGCAGTAAAGCCACTAAAATGCAAGGGGATACAGGGTGTGGAAGAATGAGGAACAGAAACATTAATAATGAGCAGAAAGAGAAAAGTGTAATTACAAGGACAGTAGATAGCAATTGACATTCCATTTAAATTTTTGCAGATTAAAGTTGGCTAGAAAGCATGGATCTGGAAAGGAGTTCCACAAGCGGAAAGTGCAATAAGAGAAACTGCTAACATAGAACTTACAGTTGCATCTAGTCAGCTAGTCTAGTACTGTACTTAAATTCATCAAGTCCAGGTATCATAGTGAAGAGCTCATCCGAAACATTTACCATGAATTATAAGAGAAGTTACGTGCAAAGCCTTTTGCTCAAATTAAGTAAAGATTTTTAATATCCTCAAACAAACGCTTAAACATGTCTTAGAATCTGTTTTGTTTTTTATTTTTTTTTTTGTTTATTTTTTTATGATGGGTTGTAATTTCAAATCAAAACAGATGTAATCGTATAAGGGAGACAACTTTCATTCACTGTCTGAAAAGGATTGAATGTTTATCGTTCTAAAAATGGGGAAAAGACAACAAAAGAAAGATAAAAATTATAAATTAATTCTTTTTTCTTTTACTTGAGGAAAGAAGCTTTCAGATTAATTGAAGAAAATAAAACCCGAGGAAAATGTTGCAACTTTTATTCATAGTTTGTAATCATTCAATATTCAAAGACATTTTTTAACTGAAATTTTGATCTGTCAATATCATTTTAATTAGTTTGCTATTTATTACATGAGTTAAGAGAATAGCTTTTATTTTTTTAAATTGCTTTAACTTAAATAAATTTTTAAGTTAAATACATTTTAACTTATTATTTAAAGATATAATTTAAGTAATGCTCTAAGTGGAATAAATATGTTTTATCTATTTAAATAAAATGTTTTATATTTTGCTGTTTATTTTCAATATTGTCTTTTCATATGAGATCAAACAAGATTTTATATTAAGTTTTAAGGTTTTAAAAAATATTTTTTCAAAGATGTTGGTGGATGTCTCTTTTGGTGGGTATGATTTTTGTTTATTTATTTGTTTGTTTGTTTTTAGACAAAAAGGATATTTACTAAAATATTTCCTTAAACTAATATATTTTAATATTTTGAAAATAAAAAATCTAAAAGAAATAAAACTGAAAAAGAAGAAATAATTCTGAATAAAGATGCAGGCTCATCAGAAATAATAAAACAATACAAATAAATGAAAAAAAATCTAATCAGTTTCATTGATTAATGTTGTTTTCTACATTTTCAGGTCAGGGGTCAGCATTATGATTTGGTTTTAAATGGAAATGAAATTGGAGGTGGTTCAATCCGTATTCACTCTGCTAAAGAACAGAAATTTGTCTTGGAGAAAATTCTCAAGGCAAGAATTTTTTAGAAATGTCTATACAAGATATTTGATTCAAACATCTTTTAAAGTTTTCAGATCTTGGATAACTTCATTTTTTAATAAAAATGTTGGCTCTAATTTAATTTTTTAATTGTGCAAAAAGTTTGAAAATTTAGACAGAAAAATTCAATCTACCATATTTGATGGCATACATGACATCTGTCCCCATTTCAAGCAGAATGAAGAAAAAACCAGGGTGTCTGATATATTGACTGTAACTGGAACATCATCCATGTTCTCTTTCTTATCCGATTCAAAACAAGTTTCTTTTCATGCATTTATTGATATTTATTGTATTAAAAATACAATTATGGCACAAGGCCGAAAAGGGTTAAAGGGGTTGAGGCTGGTCTTCGCTAACCATCTTATACCTAGCTAATCCATCATCTTTTCATACATTTATTACCGATTTATGGCATTCTAATTGGGAGTGACAAATGGGTCTTTTATGACATCAAATACAGTAATAGTTTAAATATTTTACTCTTTCTTTACAAGAAATACAAAAATTGGATCATATTTAAGCATAAAATTCTTTATGATTAATGTTTATTTTCTTTTATATGAAGTCACAATTTTCACCCCTTTGTCTCTTTAACATTTTGTTTAGTTGTTTCCCTTTTTAATGTATATTTACTTGGATGAACAGTTTTTTACCTGATTACTAAACTAAGTCCCTGTTCTGTGTGTAGCACTCACCATCATCCACAATGTCTTTCTAGTTCCTGAAGTTGTCAATAATTATTTTTAGTCTCACTGCATCTTAGCCAATCCATTTATTATAATAATATGAGTGAAATATCTTTTTCTTTGCAATGTCATACCTAAGAACTATTTTAGAAATACAACACACTGGTTATATTACAATACAAGATCTTAAGTATACAGACTCGGCAGGAATTAGAAATATGTTCTTTTGAAGAAGCTTTTACATAAATATCACATTGTATGGTTCAACAGAGTTTTGTTAGTTTGTGTATGTATAAAGTCTGTCTAGAAACTATCCAGTCATTTTTAATATCTCTAGAACTAGTTGTGCAGCCTTGGTGTAACTTGGTAACCAATTATAAGGGACTTTATCGTGTAGGCAGAAACTCTTCCATGGATTCACTCATTTGGTAGTGAAATTCCACTGAATGTGTTTGTCTATTGTGTGACTGTTCTATTCACAGTGACTGAATGAACAGTTTCTTCATATTTCAGACAAAGAATTTTTAGTCAAAATTTGCATCACCCAAAGTCTATCAGCTTTTCTCTCCAGTCCAGATTTGACTCCCTGTGACTTCTGTCTTTTTCCAAAGCTGAAAACAATATTTAAATACTATGAACAAGATTAAGGAAAATGTAATGAGGCAGCTGATGGTGAGCCTAAAAGCAGCCTTTGTAGACTGTTTCAAAAGGTGAAAATGTCTCTAGTATAAATGAGAAAGATCCAAAATGGATCTTTCAAATGATTTTTATGTTAATATTATATAGTTATACACTTTCCAGACATTGCTATACAAGGAAATCTAAGTGTTGACAGCCTGACAGTCCAATTCACCAACCCTGAGTTCAGTTACATTGGTATCTCACTACTATGGCCTTGTACCAGACTAAGCTAAGCTTAGAAAATAACTATGTCATCCATCTTTCTTTTTGACTGAATTTACAAGATGCAGTATTGTAATTGAGTAATTTTTATTTCACATATATCCTTATCTTTGTTGCTTTCATCACTATCCTTCAGGGAGTTTCAAATGAATCCCTTTATTTCACTCAAAGGCCATATTGATCTCTTTTTCTTATAATATGTAAGCAAAAATGAAGTAGAAATTGATTATTTTCCTCCTGACAAGGGTAAATATGACACAAGGCCAAGTTTAATATTAGGGCCTCACATATTTATGTGTAAAGAGAGCCAAAAATAGACCCATCCCCATGGTCAGTGTCAGAAAGGTGTTTGAATATCCTACAACCATTCTCTCTTAGTGCAATGAAGGGATTGGATTCTTCAAGGACCATGCAAACACTTCATTTGTATTGTACCAACCAAAATGGCTGGGGAGCTGTGATGAAAGTGATAGTAGTCATTCTTAACAATTTTTGAAAGATATTGAGTTGTGCAAGAATCTCCAGGGGAAATATTATGTTTGCATCAAGCCAGTGTTGTTTATGTACAGACGGGGGGGGGGTTGTAATATGACAATGTTTTAATTTTGGAAATTTACCATTGTGGGTGATATTAAGTTTTGTCATATTTGGTCATCCATACTTCAGTTGTCATAAAAGATATTCAGTAAGCAAATATGTGGGTGAGAAAAACTGACCCATTTGACCCATGACGTGACAGATTTTGTGTGTTAAGAAGCAATGGACTTTGGCTTTTATAGAAAGCGATATTTATGAACATAAAGTTGAACAGAACTGTGGCACATTGATACTTCATGGATCTTTTAAAGGATTAAGATAAAAAGAAGTGTCATTAAAAAAGAGATATCTGTCAGGTTGCCAACAAATTCAGGGAGCAGAAAGCAAAGAGAAAGAATAGAAACTTGAGGTCTAATCTGTAAGGAGTTTTGATGAAATATCTTTAGAATACTTCATCACTTCCTGACAACCCTTATTTAAAAACATCCATTTGAGTTTTCTTCAGACTGGTAGCTATCATATCTTTTGCTGTGTGTATTAACATGTTAAATGAAAACTTTGTTTTCCCAACCAAGTGTAATGATATTTGACATTGTTAAATATATTTGTTTTAAACAGGAAGATAGCAGCCAATTACAACACTTACTGACTGCTCTTGACAGTGGATGTCCACCCCATGGAGGCATTGCTCTGGGTAAAACTTACTTATTCTATAAGTTATATGATGTATATGTTATACTGAATAATTATCATTTGTGAATGTAATATAACATACATGAAGCAGTGTATTCTTTTTTTCTGTGGTATTATAATGGTTGGTCGCTGTAAAGGTTAACAAGCAGCATAACAGCTTTTTACTGTCACTGTTTTGGCCAGATGCTCATTTGTCAGCTCTCTTCTATGTGGCATGCCAGTGTGACAAGACCTTTGGCAACAGGACAGTGTAAGGATAAATATTATTTTACCTTTTTGTGTTGAGGAAACACAAGAAACTCCAACTGGAATTTGAAATTATTCTATTGTATATATATATATATATATTTCATCACAATTCTTCTGTTAAGCCTTTTGAATAATTATACATTCTTATTGCTCAAAGTAGAGTCCAGTAGTGTTATAGAAACCTTGGAGAATTCCAGTAAGATATCTTTAATCATTTCTAAGATACAACGGTTCAGAGCTTAATCTTACAATTGGACAATTTTGCTGTTACATCCAGTATATTGTGTATTTAGACAGCAAATTTTCTTGAAGGCAAATCTTATTAAAGACAACAATTTTAATCATTGACTTTTCCAAATTATGAATAATCTTTCTCAGGCAAGGAGGATTTCCCATCAGAAATTATATATGTATAAAGCTGTCTAAAAATTCTGAAATGTATTTTTTATCATCTTTTATAAATGCCTAAAAGGTGAATAAAAAAATAAAAAAATTGTGGACATGTTTTTGTAAACACAAAGCCTAGTATGTTACAATGATACAGTTCTTAAGCATTCAATGAAGATGAAATTTTTCTACAGCTTGTAAGAGAAATTCACTAACCATTGCATAATGTTGATTGTAACTGAAATATATAAGCAATCGATACTTGATCGACAAAAATCAGTATTGATTTTCACACTTGATATTTATTCAGATTATCCTCACATCATCTGTGTAAAGAACGAAAGTAACTCAAAAAGTCATGTTTGTAATCAATATTTGACAAAGTGTGTCATTGATTTTGTCAGTCATCCAATAATTCTCATCCTCTAAGGTAAAGTAACTCCCCTTGCATATTTAAAGAAGTGTCTAGATGTAAATAGAATAAAATGGAACAAAAGATACAAACAAACATTAGAGAGAATAACAGAATATAAATATTAATCAGTTCAATTTATTTAAGATATGAATTATGTTTCTAGCAACAATTTTCTGAAGATAAACTTATAGTTTTAAATTTCTCAAAGCTTGATTTCACACTGCATATTTCTTTAAAAAATATTTTTGTTACAATGTATCAAAATATTTTGAAAAAATTGCTTTACTTATTCAATGATTTTTTTTTTGTTTTTTTTTAGGACTTGACCGTCTGCTAGCTATCATTTGTCATGAGCCCAGTATCCGTGATGTCATTGCATTTCCAAAGTCACATGATGGAAAAGATCCAATGAGCAAAGCTCCTGCTACAATCTCAATTGAAGATCAAAATTATTACCATATACAAACAAAACCTAGCAAATGATATTATTTTGCAACATAACTTTTTGTATCCTGTATTTAAACAAGCAGATTTGACTAACGAAGAATATCACTGGTTATTTGATTGATTATTGTATGTAAAGAATGCTTTTTGATGACCATTTCTAGAGAATATAGATCGACTAGTGTGTGTTTAGGGAATGAAGTGAAACGTCTTTTCTATGTACTAAAGTTTACCCAGTACAGGGCTTTAGAATCATTCAAGGTAGAAGGTTACTGTTAAAATGGGAATGATGAATGAGGTGTGTGATATAAATGAAAGAGGGAGTGAAGATTTTATGAGGATGAGGAGGTTAGTTAAAGACTGATAAAGATCACTCGTTATCTATCCTTCTTATCCTCATAAATTTGAAGAGGTTAAAATTGTAGTGTTCAGGGAAGCATCCACATTGGAGTCTCTTCCACAAAATGGCAGTTCTTGGGGAAAAAGCTGTCTGAGGGGAACATTCTCCTTACATTTGGAATGCTGGCGAAATGAGGGTGATTTAACTTTGTGGAAGTGGCATGGTATGTAGGGGAAAAAGGTTGCAGAGTGGAAAATAAGTCTGCCCCCTCAAGAATACATAAATGATTTTGAGCACTATCAATGCTGGTTAGTGAGGATTGAGAAACTTCAGCTCAGATATGGTGGCAATACTTCATTTTTTCTCTGATCTAACTCGTATAAAGATGAATAGTTCCTGCAGTGATCACCTATCAGTCATGTAACATAAGCATATTCCTCTTTCTTTTAACTCAAGTAAAACTATCTTATTGGCCTCTTGAGATAACAGAACAGTCATGGTGTTACAAATTAGCCAAACTCAAAAGAAAATTATTCAAATATTTACTACTGGCAGCAATACCCAGCTGGTCAATCAGAAAAAGCATTCAATTAGAATGGAGCAAAAACAGCATCGTGTTTAGATGTAACAGAGTCTATCTTCTTCAATTAATTTAAAGTACTTTCATTAAAAAACAATTTGAATTAATGCCGGTACTGATATAACAGAAGTAGTCTGTATTTATTCAATAGAAGTTAGCGGACATGAAGGGACAAAAACTGGCAACATGAAGATCCACTTCAGACCACAATTATTTTGGAGTTTTTCAAATTCAATTTGTCAGTGTGCTACCAGGGATGTAAAAGACGATACATTTATAAAGCAATTGTCAAGTTTGATGAAAATTGTCTGAAAGATCAACGAAAATAAGAAAGAAACCAGTAAAAATTGCTATTGACACAGGTTTTCACTATATGGGTGGACTCGGTTATCAAGTTAAATGACTGTTAAACAATCAACTTATTGTTGGCTACAATTGAGTGAAGTTTGTATTAGATTGCTTGAAAATTGAGGGAGTTTTTAGATTAAAATTTGTGTTGAAATTGATTTTTCGTTTTTGTGGTTTTTCTCTAAATGCATGGGTGTAGAAATAAAAGTGAGGTATCGTTGAGATCATCATGATGTAAGTAACCTACATACTGAGTTTGAACGAAATCGGAGTAAAAAAGTTGAATTTATCAATTTTTGATCGGCTTTATCGATTATTGATTTATCTTATCTCTTACTTTTTACAATGTATGTGCCAAGTGTGGTCAAAATCAGTTGGATGGATCTTGAGTGAAAATGTATCGCACAGACATCCTCTGTTTTATATATATATATATGGATAACTAATGTTTTTTTTAAGAAGTTGTTAAATGATGACTAGTTTATTTAATAAATTCAGTCAAATAGAAGAAATGTTCTTTTCAATTGACTTTATTAAGCACTGTTGAATGTTTTCAGTTAGAAAGCATCAAAAGAAGATATTTAACCTTTTACTAGAATTATGATTGCAATGTTCTTACCAGAATCAATGGCATACAAGGCCGACTTTTTTTGACAAAAAAATTGACTCAAATACATCCATTGGGTTTTATATGTGCAGTTGAAGTATTTGAGTATCTACCTTGTTTTTCAACATTGTTACTAAAAGGACTTTTTTTGCTGTCTTAGTTGCATTTTTTGTCCATTTTTGTCTGCTCTGATGTATTCTGATATACTACAAGTCATGGTGTAACTAAGTAGTGCCATCATACCGTAACATTATCAAAATGCCCTGACCTGTATCAGTTGTGCTCACACACCTTATGTGTCAGTGGGAACACCGGCTAGGTTGCTTATAGCAAGGTAACATGAATTATCAGAGTTTGAACAGAGCATGATAGTACATGCCAGATAGGTGGAACATTCCATTTCCAAAATTGTAGGAATATTTGACATCCCTTGATTTATAGTAACACATATATACTTAGAATATCTGATGGAAAATATTACTACCCTACCTAGTTCAGTGGTCATTAATGATTTTAACTGGAGGTATCTGTCTAGAATTGTCTACAGTTACAGACAAGCAACACTGGCTTAGATCACATTCAATGAACGAGGTACCAAGCATATATCTAGCAGGTCAGTTCAGCATTCTGGGATATGAGAACAGAAGACCCACCAGGATGCTCCAGTTAACACTACAGTATCAGACACAGCACCTGATAGCTAATTGTATCTTATAAGACTGGCAACATTGACCCTAGTTGTCGACATGGCACCTTGCAGGTTGTTGGTGGTCCCATAATGTATGTAGGGTGGGTTTACATATCATGGGTTATGTCTGCTAGTCCATTGAAACATGTCGTTGACTGAGGACTGCTTCATGCCCATTTTTTTTCTTATCCATTTCAAGGCAACAAAGCCACTAATCCACCGAGTGTGAAAGAATATAAGAAAATATTAAGGAGCGAGAACAATAAAAGAACAGAATTTAAGAAGACAAAAGATAATGACTGATATTGTAGTTAAAGTTTTGAAAATCAAACTTGATTTGGAAAGCAAGAAGCCAGAAGAAAGTTCCACAGGCAAGAAGTGCAACAGAAGAAACTGTTAGCATAGAACTTACGGTTACATCTAGACATTTCAACTGTAAAATAATGAGACCTTGCCACCAATTTAGTACTGTCCTTAAGTTCATAGAGTCTAGGTACTATAGAGGAAAGTTCATTAGAATGATAAGTGACTGAAGCTGAGATACCAGGTCAGGACCAATAATATTGCAGATTCTTCTTTGTATTTTATCAAAGATCTCTAAATATGTAGCAGGAGCACCAGACCATATGTGGCAGCAATATTCTAAGCATGAACAAATGATCCATTTACTCACAATTGTGTCATCAGGCCCAAATTACCCAGAATTGGTTTGTGGAGACTTCTAATGAATGATGTAACCACCATATTCACCCAGCATGAACATCTGTAGGATGTGGTGGAAAGGTCTATTTGTATGCAAGATCCTGTGCAACAGGAGGTTTTTCCACTGTACATGTCGGTTCCATTTCAGCTTCTGTCAGCTTCTCTGCAATCTCCTCTTCAATTCTGTCTGGGTTTGGTCATTCTCTTCCAGGCCCTTCTCCTCCACAGTGACCAATTGCAGGGTTCCTTTCCTCATTTTCTTCCCTGTCACCAGTCTACCTTCCTCCACCACTACCATTATGATTTCTTCTGGTGGACCTCCCAATTGCGTTCTCTCACCATTTTGAGGTTAAACTCTAGTTGAGCCTTCTGGCTCTGAAGCCGATCTTCTCCTCAGATTGCTTCCATACGTAGATTGGGTGTTATATAGAAATTCTGTATACTTCTTAATTTTCCTATTCTTACAGGAAGCTTCACCATCCCTTTTATCTCCAGGGGCCCACCATCCACTTGTGTGATCTCTCTATCTGCTTCTTGTATCCATTATTTCTGTTTTAACCACCTGTATACTCTTTCCCTCAGCAATGAAACAGATGCTCCTGTGTCTATTAGAACTTTCATTGCTATTCCTCCTATTTTCACCTTACAAGATAATTCTCTTTCTTGATGTCTGCAATGAGAACACCTTGGCCATTTTTTCTCCTGGGTTCCCAATTTTCTATTATCCCAGCCATGGGTGCTGGTAACAATAACCCTCTGTCATCTTCATTACATTGGGGATTTCTTCGCCTTCTCTGCCTGGGTGGTCTCGACGAAACCTTTCCCAGTTTATTTTTGTTATTTCTATAAGGACAATTCCTTTTCAGGTGCCCTGGTTCTCCACAAAACCAGCACCTTCTTGTCGGGCACTTTACGGCAAAATGGCCCACCTGACCACATATCCAACATTTCATAACTTTTCTTCTCACATGGGCCACCCTGCCATTTTCCTAAGTGGCTCTCCTGGCCACATATCCAACATCTTATACCTTTTCTTTTTAAGTGGGCCACCCTCCCTCTTACTTCTGGGGCACCCGCTGGCTTTTCCCTATGCCTGTCCTTTGGACACAGCCTTCTTTAATAATATTGGTGGGGCACCTTTTTTTATACCGCACCACTTGGCTAGGTGTCTTTTCTTCCCACACCTAGTGCATTTATCTTCATCAAAATCTGGGGGCAATCCCAACTTCGTTGGACAGTCTGCCTCTCTATGGTTCTTATAACTGCACATCCAGAAGACTAGTCCGTACCATCTGGGCGTGGGCTTATAAAACCCATGCCTTGTTGACCAAACCTTTCTCTTTCCTTGCCATCTCCTACCCCTGTCCTTGTGCTTTCTTTACCTTCTCCCAAACTCCCTGGCTTTCCGTAGCCAGCGCCACTGCTGCTGATAACTTTAGTGGTCCCTCTTTAAGGACATTGTGGCGAATACGTTCGTCGCTGATTGCTTCCACATATAAAGGGCTCTCGTAGCCTCGATTGTTTTTCCTTCGTTAGCAAACTCCTGAGTTAATAGCTCCTCCAGCCTTTCCCATGACAATCGGAGTTCACCAGCTAAGAGTCCCTTCATAAACTCTGACGCCTTCCTTCTCGTGGCGTCGTATGCCAAGTACAGGGTTTGTCCGTCCGAGAGACCATAAACTAAGACTCTTATCTAAGGCTGCCAACCATTGTCTCAAATCTTTAGAATTCCCATTAAAGGCCGGAACCTTAGATCCACCTAACAATCTTCTTAGGTCTACTGGCAACTGTTGTTCAACCCCCTCTTCCTCTATATCTACCCTATCAGATTCGTGGTCAGACATTTTTAGACAATTAAAAAAAACAATCAAGAGCAGCAACAATCGAAAAAATTATTGTGGAATAACCCAAAAGTGTCTCACCTGTAAGTTGATCTTCAGTTTGTTTCTCTCTGCTTGTCTGTTGGTCGGAGAGAAAAAAATCTAGAGTGTTTGGAACCATATGGCTATAAATAACCAAAGTCCTTTGGTTCCCATTCTTTTTTTATCTCCATTGGCCTAGTTGAGGTGCTGTGTGCTGTTCTGGGGCGAAATTCTTTGGTTCACTGCAACTCTTGTGACATTGGTCAGTTCAGGGTCGAATCCTGGTCACAGCACCAATATATGACACGGTATTGACAGCCCTGGGTCAACTATACTTCTACCAGCATTTTGAGGTTGACTCTTAGTCACTGCCACAACAATGTGACCTGGTCAATTGGCAGACGACGCTACCCAGCAGGATCCTTTGGTCAGTGTACCAAATGGGATGGTCAATCGATTCTAACAGCTTCACACCAGATGCAACCAGTTCGACACCCACTCCGCCATTCTGGTTACCACAGTAACTACTTCGAACTCAAGTCTAACCTACCCACGTTGTAATTTGATCTTAGGTAGGCAAGATCAGGCCATAGTGTAAGATGAGTCTAAACTGGGGGTGATGTCACACAAGTGTAAAAAAAATAAATAAAAACCAGAAAAAAGGTTTGGGTATGTTGAAAGAAAGCAAATCAACTTTCATCAGTCTGTTCTATACAAGAGTATGTGTTTTTCCCAACCTGTCTCTTCTGAGAGTGACACTATTATACTTTTAGGCAAGTTTTGGTCTTCTAATTCAACTGGTTTAGTTTTTAGCTGCTGGCTTAGCTTCGTTTGTCAGTATAACTTGCTCTTTTTGTAGAAAGGCAAGGTCGGGTGCAGAAGTCATGGAATCTCTCGGTCAGCTTCTGCAAGGCAGCTCTGATTCCTGCTAGCAAACTGAACTGGACTGGAACTAACTCAAACTCCCACTGGCACTCGCTTATATGGACATTGACCAAAAACTGGTGTGGGGCTAGACACAGCCTGGGGTTCTTGGTAATTCCCAATTTCAGACAAGAGACCCCTTTGTTGTCCTTCTAGGAAAATTGATTACTTCCCATTTTGGAAAATTAATTACTTTCCATTTTTGGGGGGATCCCTTTGTCCATGAGGAGAGGTTGCAGGATAGCCATCCTCCTAAACTCCCTCCTTCTCACATTGGTACCTCATACCAAATCCTTTCAGTGGACACTAGTAATTTCTCCATCTTTCTTAACAATTTATCTCCGTCTATCACCATTGCTACCACCTGACCAATGGTGTCTTGGTCGTGCAGGTGTGGCTAAGCTTGCTTCATTAATTAACTCTTTGACATCCTTGTTTATTCAGGATTTCTGAGTTCAGAATTATCAACTTTGTTTATGAAATTCCTTTTTCCATCTTACAAATAACACATGGCCCTGTTGCTTGGCCAACTCCTAAAATCTTTGCGATTTTGAATGATATCTTTGACTCTTTCTGGCTATTTTGTGTTTTCATAACCAGTACTTTTACAATCATCATTAATCAATTATCAAAACTCACCACATGGCCTTTTTGTGAATTTACCATTTACACAAATCCATGGTTTCTTGAAAGAAGTAAAAATTAGACGCTTTCTGTTTTCTCATTCTTTCTTAACCAGTACTTTTACAATCATCATCAATCAATTGTCAAAAGCTTGCCACATTGCCCTTCTGTGAATTTATCGTTGACGCAAATCCCTGGTTTCTTGAGAAAAGTAAGTTTGTTTTTTTTAAAGTAAAAATAAAATCTTGGGATATGTTCTTTTCCATTCTCAGTTTTTTTTTTTTTTTAATTTCTATAGCTAATTAGTTAATCAATTACCATAGCTAAATAGTGTCACACCTGTACCTACAAATATCACGGAGCTGGGGACAGCTACTGAGATGGCATGGCTTCACATCTCTCCAGAAGTTTCTTGATAACTTGTACAATCAATACCACATCAAGGTACTGCACTTTCCTAGGCTAAATGGAAAGTTCTACACAATACTAGACAACTATCCATGACTTTTGAAAAAGTATATGTTGGAAGATGAATTAATACTCATGAATAATGCAGATTGCTAAAGGTTAAGAATAAACATTGTACTTAAGATTAAAAAACATGGATATGGCCTCATGGATAAAAGTGCTGTCAAATTTCTACTTCTCTGGAAATCTTGAGCTCAGGGTCAAGTAGTACAGAAATATGTAGGTTCTCAATGGGATGAAAAGGAAAAATTACAAGTAGGACACCAGATGTGACAAGTAAAGGTAGAAGAATTACATTAAATAAAGACAAGGGAGGTTAATCTCACGGAGATCAACAGAAGACGTGAGCTGGCTGCAGGTGTCATGAAAGACCTCTGGAGATCACTATGGCAATCTGATGCACCAAGCTATGAGTTTACAAAGCCACCATTCTCTATGCTACTATATGGCACCAAGACATGAACTCTTAGGAAGACCCTTGTCTCCTTCATACATGTCTTCGACTCTCATATCCTCATGATGTTTGAGTGGGTACACTGGTCCAGTTTTGTGTCTAATGAGGAGAACCAGCCAGCTGAATATCCTCCACACCATCAGTTAGTGCTGTGTTTGCTGATTCAGTCACCTCTTGCAACAAGCTAATGACCACCCTACTGGAGTTATTTACCAGTTCAACCCACCATCTGCAAACTGGTGATGACCTTGTAGAAAACCATGTAGCTGCTGGAAGGACATCATCCAACAGGACCTCCAGCAGATTAAACTGGCACTGGAGGATGTGCCAAGACTGTGAGTGCTGGAGGGACCAGGTGGCTCTCATGGGCCAGCACCTTCATTGTATGAGATTTAGCAGCATCATGCAGTTGAGGAAACTGGCATGTGCAACATTTTGGATAAAGGTACAAACTTTTCCCAAAAGAATGATTGCATAATGGGAACAACACAAGGAAGCCAAGGTAGTATATCAGGCAAACATCTGATTGAATGTTCTATATTAGAAAAGAAAAGCTGATTTTCTGTCCATCACACAGTCTCCAAGTGATTTTATATGTCATACATATGTGTATGCCTACATTATGCATGTGTGACTTACATGTGATTGTGCAATTTAATGTATACACACACATATATATATACACAATTTAAAATAAAACACAGGAATAATACATTTCCTTTCCACTTAGTCTGGACAACCCATACCCTGGGGTGAGCAATAAAATCATACAGTTGGAGCCAAAAAAGAATTAATTTCTTAAACCCCAAAAACTGGATAATTATAAGATTTTATTAAAATTATCAGGAATTATTCAGTAATAAATAAAATTATTTTTTAAAAGTTTTTTTTTAATTTTTGAGAAATTTTTTTTTGTCTGCCATTGAATTGAAATATGAATGCAGACATGATTTGAATGAAATGAAAATAGACATCTGTCTGGCAACAACCCATGAGTAACATGAAATTTAATCATATTACCATCAGCAAAGTGACAAAGACCGAAGTATTAACAACAAAAGATTTGACCAGAATGTTGTTTCTCTTATAAATTGGGATATAATCAAGGTGTCAAACATCTTGAGGTGTATATTAGTCAATGTTCACATGTGAGGCGTAAGTGAGGGGGCTTGTGTTCTGTGAACACAATAAATTCTCATCCTTCAAATAAATATTGAAATGCCTTATAGATAAATATATAGTGATCAACTCTCATAAGAAGGTACTACAATGTTTTTGTTGTGAGCTCTAGTTTTACAAAGCAAAAAAGAGATTGATTTTTTTGTACACCATTCTACTCTTGGTGTAAGACTGATCCAATTGCATTTGAAGAGGCATCGGTCGTCAGAGTCAAGCTCTCATTTTCACTGATAGAGGAGAGATTAGTAAAATCTGCTAATGCTTTATTAACGCCATGAAAATAAAAACTTCTAGGGTTATGTATATGTTTTCTGTTTTTGTTTCTGCTGCAAATTAGTGGAGTTAAGATATTGGCACAGCCTGGAATAAATTTTTGGTAGTAGTTGATTAAACTGACGAATCTTTACAGTTGTCACAGCAATGTTGGCTGTGAGATTTGTTGTATTGCTGCAACTTTCTTCTGCGTAGGTGTAAGACAATTTTTGTCAATGACATGACCCAGGAAGGTCAGTTGAGAAACAATAAAGTTACATTATTTTTTCAACCAAAGTGTGCTAGTCAATTGAAAACCTGTTGCAGATGGCCATGATGCTCCTTAATATCACAACTAGTGATGAGAATATCATCTATATAAGCTAAAGCAAAAGACAATCTTCTCAGAACTTCAGGAATCAGTCGTCGGCACGTTTTGCAAGCTGAATGCTGTTTTCATAAACTCATAAAGCCCAAAAGGAGTTTTCTTTTGTGTGTCTTCTTCAGCAACCAGGATTTGCTAATAAGACTTAACCAAATCAAGATTTGTGAAAATTTTGATTCCTTGTATTCCTATGGCAAAATTGTGTATGTGTGAAATTGGGTATCTATCGGGGACTGTTATAGCATTCAGCTTATGCAGATCTCCACAAGGTCACCAAACTTCTGTGTCTAATTTTTTAACCATGTGGAACAAAGAAAAGTATGGACTCTTTCAAGAGTGTATAATGCCCAGTTGTAAAGTGTGTTGAAATTCATCTTTTGCTACTTTATATTTGTCCGAACATAACCTGCATGGTGGTGCATGAGTTGGAGGTCCAGTTGTTTTTATGTGATGCTTCACCAAGTGACAAATTTTGTCAGTGTGCTTGAAAGGAGTGGTGATGAGAAATGTTTTTAGCAAGCCTTGTATTTTACCATCAACTGGTGTTGTGCAACAAATTCCAGTTGAAAAGTACAGGCAGGTTATTTTTTTTACTGCTTAGCCTTGTGTCACTGTCACTAAGGGAATGAGTAGCAAATCTATTGACAAGAGTTAGTGGGATAAAAAAAATCTTCCCTATATAGGGGTTTTGATTTGGGCTTGTGCAAAAATACACTGGAAAAGTCATCAACCTAAATTCAACATGAGTGATATTTCCTGTAGGTTTGAATGTCATCCATTTGCTGCTTGCAGCCTATATGTGGAGGGTGTGTGTTTTTGGTAGGATGACACTACCTGGTATTTGGTATTGCTATCCCCAAAATAAAATAGTCAACATTTTTGTTATATACCAGCAATCAGTAGTTCTTGCTGCCATTTCCCTGTTGTGTGTATGGGTTGCAAGAAGTGAATGTACATGCTTCTATGCACTTCTTTGCATCCCATCCAAACTTGAAATGATATCAGCAGGTATCATTGTTTCATTGCTTTTTTATGATGAATTTGATGGACTTCAGCTAATTCTACACTGGGAGTGAGAGTGTGGAGTTACCCCACATACTTTCATAAAAATATGCTGCTAGGGGACTCTCCCTAAACCTATAAATAGGAAGTGATATTCTCTGTCATCCTCTTTTTCCTATTTCACTCAGGGACGGCAAGATGTATATCGAATGAGGAAGACAGGCAATCCTTAAATGACAAAATGGTTTCTGAGTCAGAGGATCTGTGCATCCTTCTGGTTAATAACTTAATCCTTTGAAAATAAATATTTAACATTTTCCAACCAGTGGGTTGCATTCCTGCTGACAATAAAAACATGCTTTGTGATCTCTTTGGAGAGTAAAATCTCTAGAGGGACAAAACTAATAAAGAGATGGAAACAGATACACATAACACTGATTTACAATATGCACTTTTGAGATTCCCTTTCACATTCATCCATCTTCCTCACCAGTCTACATGAGACTTACACTTTCCTTCTCACTTTCACCCTTGTCTCTTTTTTTCCCATATACATGTGAAGAAATCACATTTCTTTCCATCTTAACAAACTACAAACAAGGAATTTTAACACAAGAAATTTAATACTCACTCGTACACGCTACACAAAATTTAGTTGTAAAAATACAAAAATAAAAATATTTTATATTTAAAAACCTTTCTTGCCTTTTTCTTTGTTGTGGCTTGATTCAAATCCATAATATATTAAATTTTGATGATAGATTCAAGATATGCGTCATCACTGCATTTATTTCAATTCCAGATCATAGTTTCTGTTTTGGAAAAGTTTATTTTGAGTTCTTTTTCTTGGAATACTCGGTAGAGGATATTGATCTTCTGTTTAAGATCATTTTTATCCCAACTATGAATACTGATATCATCAAAATCAGTATATTTCCCTTAGGAGGGAAGCAGGATTGTTATCTTCTATTGGTAGATTTGTTTGGGATGTGGTATGGAACGCTTAGATAATCAATGCCCATCTCATCCCATCTATGTTTATAAATGTGCAGGACAGTCTAGGAAAAGATTAAATAAACTAGGGCTATCATTTCCTCCTGATGAGGTTTGAAATGATTCTGTATTAAGGTCCTCAACAGACATGTAAGATTTTGTGGACTGCTAAAGTTCCCCTATTGGATCAATGCATTCAGTGGATTTGAAGGTGATTTCTAATGAATGAGAAGAGGAAGTCTTTATTGATGTGGTCATATGTTGCTGGTATACAATTTTCTTTTAGAAAAGTATAGAATTTTCTAGAGTTGTTTGATGACATATATGCCATCATGGGCACTTTGACATGGTGTAATGGTTAGCAAGCTTGTCTCGCTAGATCAGTTACAACTGAGTAGTGAGTTCAATCCTCACTGGGTGCCCCATGCTTTTGGCCCTGTGCCTCAGCTAAGCTTAGCTTGGTAAATCACCATATCCGGTTAATGTTAGTAGTCATCAAATGAGTTGTTCTTTTTGGGGGCACTTCAACATGGTGTAATGGATAACAAGCTGCTCTGGTTAGATCAATTACAACTGAATAGTAAGTTTGATTCACACTAGGAGACCCATACTTTTAGTCTTGTGGCACATCTAAGCTATGCTTACAAAATCACCATATATGCCTCTTACCAGAACAAAAACCAAACTGGATTGTGAGCAGTTAACATTCATAAAACAATGGGAGCCTAGTTAATACAATTTTCATTAGTACTTTCCCCATGATGGATCCAGAACAAAAACCAACCTGGTTTCTGAGGAGTTAACATTCATAAAATAATGAGAGCCTAGTTAATACAATTTTCATTAGTACTTTCACCATGATGGATCCAGAACAAAAACCAAAGTGGATTGTTAGGAGTTAACATCCATAAAACAATGAGATCCTAGTTACTACAATTTTCATTAGTACTTTGACCTTAATGGATCCAGAACAAAAACCATACTGGATTGTGAGGAGTAACTATTCATAAAACCATGGGAGCCTAGTTAATACAATTTTCATTAGTATCACCATAATGGATCCAGAACAAAAAACAAACTGGTTTCTAAGGAGTAACGAAACTGGATTGTGCGGAGTTAACATTCATAAAACAATGGGAGCCTAGTTAATACAATTTTCATTAATACTTTCACCATAATGGATCCAATTGAGATATCTGTATATGTGTAAGAGTCTTGAGAGCTGAATGTAGTTTATTGATGTGTGTCTAATACTTGTTTTGTATGGGTTTTTTTAAAATTTACAATATATGCATAGATTAAAAAAATCCTTATTTCTGCATAGATATTTAAATATCCTAAGTATATACTATGTTCTGCTTAATTTTTAGGTTTGTAGCCACATTAAAAATTGTTTTTCCTAAAAAATCTCATAGAAATGTTGTTCAATACTTTTGCATATGACCATATATTAACAAAGTGTGAGTGAGTACAAATTATTTATAGTAATAAAAAATGAAGGTAAAACTATTCTTTTATGACAAAAAAGAGATCTCTAGTTATTTTGTTACCCCAGATTCTTTAATCAAAAGATGTTTTCAACAAGCTGAAAAATATCAGTCATGTATTGTAAAATAATATTTAATAGCTAAATAGTAAATAGTTAATTCCAGAGATAATCAAACTAAGGAAATTTAGCTTACCAAAAATAAATAAATAAAAGAACATATTACAAAAAAAAACAAAGTTTATTTCGATTTTTAAATGTTTAATTTCATGAATGTCACTTTCTACTTGAAGAATTATATTAAGGTTAGAAATTCTGAAAAATATACCTCTTTAATAAATAATAGAAAACAAAACGGTGAATGAACCCGACTGTCAATATTTATTCATAAAGTAGTGCGAGATTATATACCTACAAGTAATTTCTTTTTTTTTTTCTTTTTTTTAGTTGGTTACCAACTGACATGGTACTAATTTTAAAATCTGTTAATAAATTCAGTAACTTTTTAAATTAATATAAAAAGATATTGATTTTTTTTTGTAAGATAACTTTACTATAGATAAGGGAAGGCTACTTTCTCGAGTACTATTTTTTTTTGCGGGATGCGGCCATGTGTTCGCATTTAGACAAGCTTTTTTGGGTTGTTTACATTCGTATCCAAGGAGAGTGGAACTCTTCTGTGTTTAAAAATTATAAAAGTCATCGAATAATCGTAACAACTCTATTGCAAACATGGCTGAAGGTGCTGATCTTAATTCTACTCTGGCTAGACACATTAACTGTCTCAATGACTCTAACAAAATGACTCGGAAAAAAGCTCTGGAAAGCATTCGTACGGAAATTTTAAATCGCTCTGCCCCACTAAATCAACCCAACTTACAAAAGGTATTTAATGACTTACTGAAGCCACTTCTTAAAGTATTCCACGACACAAGCGAAAGCTGCCGCGAGTTGGTCATCGAAATGGTCACTGAATTAATATCTCGCGTACCTGAACCTTGCGAATGTTTGCCCTACTTGATACCTATATTAGTCCAGAGACTCGGTCAGCCTGATTATGTTGAACCTTCCGAAGAAATCAGACTTCTCTTGGTTAAACTGGCTCGGCAACTTGTCGAAATTTCCGGAAAGAGTATCGGCGTCTACCTCGATGATTTTGTGAAAATTTTGCAAAGAACCATCGTTGATTCATATCCTGAGGTGAAAAAAGAAAGCTGCTCTTTGGCCTCTTATCTATCTAAGGTTATACCTGAGAAATTCCACATGCAGTCTGAATCTCTAATAAATCCGCTACTCCGCAGCCTGACACATCAACATTCCAAAGTTCGAATCTGTGTAGTGGAAGCTATCGGTAGTTTATTTTTCTTTCTTTTTTTCCTCCCTTTCTTTCTTTCAGTCATTTTTAATCGGAGTAGAACGTAAAGTTGAAAGTTGGGCTAACTTTTTCCTCAACTCAATCCAAGACTGATTGTTTTTTTTAACTTAATCTCTCTCACTTAGATAGATTTACTTTTAGTTTTATCCTCGATGTTGTGGGCCAATTTTAGGATCACTCTACAAACAACGCAAAAAAGAAGGCCTCAACACTTCGAGCCCACAACCCACCCGCTTGCAAAAGTTCCGTGAAAAAGGAAACCAAATTAATTTTTCTCTGTTTTCATATTATAGTACGGGTACCATTAAAAAAAAACCCAAAAAACAACCCTTATCTCTTTCGAATAACGTAAGAGAGTAAAACAAAAACACTGTTTATGATCATCACAGAAAACTAAAAAGGCATTTAAAACGTAATGATTCTCTAAGTGAAGTTTCACGCAGTTATATTTAATTTTTTTTTTTTTTTTTACAAGAAGAAAGTAATTACTTGTTCGTTCCGTTCCTTCTATTATTTTTTTTGTTTTGTTTTGAAAAACTAATGGAAATCTTGGTGTGTATTATCAAAAATTTGCCTTTAAAGTTTACAGTTCCTGTATCTCCCAAATAAAATGATTTTTTATTTTCACTTTTAAATGAAAAGACGTGACATACGCCCGAATCAACTTATCAGTTCTTAATATGAGTAGTTGCAATCAATAGAGATTGAATTTGCTATCTCTTAAAAATAAGAAAAAAAAATGTTGTAGGGTAACTTACAGAGACCCTTGTGACTTTTTATATGCACGTGTTACTGTTAGTGTTTATGTTATTAAACTTTTACGAAGAGTTGTTGTGAACTTTCCTAAGGCACTAAATTTAATTTTGGTAAACCTCTTCTTTCACATACTTGACTTGAAGCTTTGTGGGTAGAAAATCTCTTCAACTGTCCACTACTGGTTATTATTTATTTTTCCCTGAAAATTTTAAGTGGGGGAATACTTTAAGAAACCTTTACTAGAAAATCGTAAGCGGAAACCAAAGTTTGATGGGCACGTTAGTTTAAATTCTTTGAGAAATGATACGGATGCAATTCTATATTGACACTACGACACAATAATTATCTTTTTTTAAAAAGTAACCTAAACTATTTGTCTTCATTTCGCTTCAATATTGCTTTTAGTTTTAAATTCAAATTAATGAATTTTTTTCTTTCGATCTCGGCCGGGTGTAAGACTCTATTGATTTATTTTTACTTAAACTTTCGTAAATCTCTTTAGTTTTTGTTATTGAAGTTGAGAGATGGCTGATTATTTTTTTTCTTCTGTAAGCAAAAACTTTTGGAAGTTGGTTTGTTTTTTTTTTTTCAAGATGTTTAACTTAACTTTTTTTTTATTTTTTTAAACTAAAACAATTTTTGTTGTTCACTACAGTATTTCCCGTTTTAAATATTATTTTTCGCTATAGTATAACTTGTAGTTTTCATGATAATGTGAATCGGGAAATGAGGCAAAATCTTGCTCTAATTTAGTTAGACAATTATCGTCGATAAGTTTGTAAATTCAGTTTTGAGAAAAACTTACAGGAACGTATAAAATAACACAATTGGTTAAAAATGGTGCATTGTCAATCTGTTTGCAGGTGATGTTATCCAAAATGGCAATAACAAGAGTGTTGACGATGTGAGGGGACACTTAGCTCAACGTCTTTTTGATCAGTCACAAGCAGTGAGAATGGCAGTCATTAAAGTAACTGGGGAATGGTTATTGAACTTAATGGACCGCTATTCATTTCACCACAAATTGATTCCATTATTATTGACTGGTCTTACAGATGAACAACCACAGATTACACAAGTAGCAACTGGCTTCTGGCATGATATTGGTAAATTATTTTTATTTATTACATTGTCTATTGTCACAAAATAACATGCGAGTTGTAAGTGTAGAATACAAAATCTCTAACTTGGCCGTTGAACTATTTGGTTTTAGCTGCAACTCTAGCTCTGCTATTCTGCAACCATTTCTTTTGTGACTTGAGTTCCTAATGTAACACAAACTAAGTGTAACACTAAAATATATATATATATATATATATATATATATATATATCTTGATGACGTACTCCCCATCAATTTTTACTGACAGTTCTGATTTTTTTTTTTTTTGTACTGGTTAAATTTTTTTTATATTTTCTCAAGAACCCAAAAGCTTACTCATTGCACCTTGAATCCCAAACTTTCTTTGTTTCAGGGCTGAAATATGAACAGGAAAATGAAAAAGATTTAAAAGACCAAATGGATTTTCCCGCAAGTCCACCAGAAAACTATCCACCAAATAGTAAGTATTTATTATTACTTCTTGTAAAGCAAGATGTTGATTCTCTCCTTTAATAAGGTGTATGTGCAAAATTGAAAGGAACTTGCCAAGCAGCTTATTAGCTAATTGATTTTCACCACAAAGGATCGTCAAGCTGCAAATACTAAATTACATGTCTGCAGATAATCATAACGGTTAACCCAGTATGTTAGTCTGATAATCATCTTAACTAGGCTTTCATTTGTACCCCCCCTGCACATGGAAAAAAGAATAAACATCTACCTATTCCAAGAACTATACCACAATAATTCAAATGTTCAAACTGTGAGTGTTAAATGGTCTAATGTTTCAAGAAGTATATTTCTTTTGCCTCTTAAACAAAATAACAGAATGGAATAACAAAATCACATTCCTTTATTCCAAAATGCAAGTGATTTATGCAAGGCAGGACTATTAAATTCTGAGATATTTGTTATACCTGTACACTTAATTGCCTCTTTTAATCTTTGTAAAAGAAAGTGTGCCACTATGCCAAAAGATACGCGCGCGCGCACACACAACTTCAGCTGTCCAATGATGATGCAAGCTTCAAGGTGGAGATGTATAGGAGTCAGTGCCAATGGTTCAGGTGCCACTTCATATGACTATGGAATCAAATACGTTTACCACAAACACACCTACAGTTGGTGCAAGCGAGTCCAGATATTAGAACAATGCTACCTGATATAAATTGTATATTAATAAATATACATTTTTTTTCCCTACATGAGTTTCATGCACAATACAATCTTCAGGTGCTCAATTCAGCACCTGAAGAAAACATCATGCTACCAGTGAGGGCAAAAAAGTGCATGAATTTGTTATATACCTTCAGCAGCCCATCTCTTATTTGTCTATAGAGAACCTTATGAGGTAGGTGTTGGTCAGGCATACAAATGATATGCTCTATCCAGTGCAGGCATTTGTTGGCCATTTTTGCTTCCATGGTGTTAGGGACATGTCGAAGAGAATGCCTTCCTTCCATAGCAAGTAAAATATTTTTGAAAGCAAGGGATGTGAATGGCTTCCGTGCTGGTGATGTGCTATTTGTAAGGGGTTCATGATTCTGTCTCATAAAGGGATGTGGTCACACAGAGCATTGTAAACCGCAAACTTGGTACTGATCTGAAAAACTCTTTTTGCCCAAAGACTTTGTTGATACAGCTACTTCTGTCAATGTTGAGGCAGCAGTCTGAAGAGTGTGGAACTTATGTAGGATATTGTATGACAAATATGGAACTAAAAACCTATTTTCAAGTGGCAACTTAAATCATAAGGATATAAAGTTAGTAAAATTGTTTCTATAACAGATGAATTGAGTCGAGTACAAAACCCCCTCCTATTACTAACACTACTTTTAATACAAGACCATGGACAGCTGTTTACTTTGACTCTCTGCATTTTTTCCAATTACAAAACAGTTGTGATAAATTACAAAACCAAGATTTCAAAATAAACCTGCCTACCAAACATTCCAAAGATAGGCTTACACATTTCTCTAATTACAGAGAAGTTCTATATCATTGGTGACTATATCAGTAGGTATCACAGATGAAAATTTCAAACAGGTACTAGGTGTTAAATGATTGCATCTTCTTAATTTACATGATTAAAGAAACTTAGCAGTTTTTATTTCATCAAAATATCTCAAACCGTTTAATTTTGGCAGATTTATTTTTATTTTTACACATGTGCTCGACTTAGTCATTTTTTTTTGTCTATTAAGACAAAATACCATATTTGGACTCCCATATTTTAAAAAGCAATTATGAACAACAGTTAAAATTATACTAGCTTGTTAGGTACATAAAGAAATTAATAATAAAATTACAGATAGTATCACTGCATATTTCTTAAATAAATTCAGTCTGAATATGCAAATTTTATAAATCAAAACTTCTGCATTGTTTTTATGGAGATATTGAATGAAATAACACGGAGAGTGGAATATATGCATTTTTTAGTGTTTAGTTAAGGATTTCATCGGCTGTAAACTGAATGTTGGGATACCTAATAGGTAAAGCTATAGAAATCAAACAATAAATTGAAACTTATGATGCTGAAAAACTTGTATATAATACAGGTGATTGGAAAAATGTTATCTGCTGACAAATCATTTAGTTATAATTGGATAAACCATAATCCTATGTTTAACCTCATGGGTTTTATCAAAGATAATTGCATATGAAATCTTAAACCTTATATCAGGAAAACACATCCTCTATCTGTTGAACCAAATTCATTATATTCATGTAATGCTACTCTCAAATAGACTCTTAAATTGACACTATGGGCTACCAGTAACTGAGTTGGGCCATGACTTGAGTTTATTTGAGTTGTTGACCTGAAGGCCAAAGGATTAATACAAACTGGAGATTATGGTGATTCTCTAAGCATAGCTTAGATGTGGTATGAGGCTGAAAGTATAGGGCACCCAGTGAGGCTCAAACTTGGTCATAATAGTTCTAGCAAGACCAGATTGCTAACCATTACACCATGTTAAGGTGACCAACAAACTGGAGATTATGTTGAGAGCATGTTTCACAGACTCTAGGGTGTATCAGAACTGCAGTCATCTGCATAGTGGAGTTTACAGATCTGGCAAATATTTATCTTTGTGCAGGCCTGGAACTGCCTGAGACATCCATCAGGGTAGTATTCCAAGTGAACACCATCTTTGTGTCCTGGGAACAAGGTGAAAAGGAATTTTGATCTTGGAGAGGAAAAGGTCTGGTGCAAGAACACAGCCTTACTTCAGTTCAGTATTAAACCTAAAGGGCTCCAACTTGAGTCCTCTTGTAAGAACTCTGACCTACATTCTGAAAGAAACTTGGGTGATATTTTTGCATGCTTTCCAGAGTATCTCCTTGCTTATGGTATCAAATCTTTACTGATGTAACTGAAGCTTGTATAAATATTTTGATGCTGCTCTCTGCTCTTCTTGACACAAGCTGCCATAGGACAAAGGTCATATCTGAGATGGCTTTGGTTTCCCAGAATTGTGTTCTCAGATGTAGTCCATGAGTCTATTGAGCATGATCTCTAACCAGTAATTTTCCTGATGGAAAGGAGGGAGATTCCATGGCAGCCGCTATGGAATCTCCCTCTGTTTGACAATGACAACAATGTTGGCATACTTCCAGTCATGTGGGACAATTGTCTTTCAGATGTAGGTAGTGTCTGATGCTTTCCCCACCCCTGTTTGATAACCTCGACTAAATGGCCAGTTGGGTTTCACAGAACAGAGGTGGTGTATCAAGGTGACTGATTGGATGATAATCTGGTAATTTATTAAGGATAAAAATAATGTGATCTCAAAATGATCTGCCAGCTGTTTAGTTTCATATTCGTCCTTGTGGAGTGGCTTCTTGTCTGTTGGACAGGGGAAAATGGTTTGTTTCCTAAGGCCATTTAGGGCTTTAATAGCCTCATAAAGACCCTGGGTATTGTTTCAGTCTGCAAAGTGTTTGATTTCTGAAACCACCTGGTGCTACCCATTTATACAGAGAGCATAACCTAAAAAAAGTAGTTTTCTGAGTAGAGGAATCTGGATTGGTTAGGTGAGATTTGTAAGTTTTATGCTTTGATTGTAGCAATGACTTGATTTCAATGTAGTTACTGTCAGACCAGTCTTAATGTGTTTCCTGGGCAGATCAAGTGCTTCTGAGAGTGTACCACATATAGCAATACTCAGAGCTGACCAGTCATTGGATTCCTCTGGAATTTGGTTCAAATTTCTTGCAAGGATTTGTCAGAAATTATCTTCAATTAAGGTACTGTTGAGAACTGTTCTTGGATTGTTTGTTTGTTTTGTTTTGTTTTTTTAATTGAAGTTATCATTGGGCATTTGAATCTTATCCAATGTTAATCTTTTTGCAGTCCAGAAGGTACAAGTGTTTTGAGTGTGAGGGAATGGGTGTTACCATGTGGGTTAAGCTCTTAAGCTGAAAAATGGTTCTGCACAGAGGAATGGGAGCCAATTTGTTGGTGTTTTTCACCATGCTGACCTAGAATTTTGCTCATATACCCCCCACCAAAAGAAAAACCTCTAAAGCATTGAAGTCCCACATGAACGAGTTTTTCTAAATGATGGGACCAAGTTTTCTGCAAAAGTACTCTCTGATGCTATGTTCTGCATAACTGCTGACTGACACAAATGCACAAAATTTAAATTGATAAGACTCTACACTAAATGGCTAAAATAGTTGCATCTGTTGCAAGGTGTTTATGAGTCTACAAGTCATGCTTTGCTGCCTCCAACTAATACTTCAAATCTTTGGCTTTCTTTCAAGTAAACTCCATAAACATTTCTTTCTTTTCAGCAACAAGACCAAATCTAGGCTGTCGTGTATTGGTTTCCCGCCACGTATCAAAAATCCTTCCATGCCTGATGAATGACCTCACTGACTGGGTTGTAGCAACACGTATTCAAGCTGCCAAACTGCTATATCCACTTCTGATAAATACTGAGGAAAAAATTGTCCAACATCTTCCATTAATTTTAAATGGCATGTATTCTTCTTGCAAGGATAGTGAGAAAGAAGTTGTACAAAATGTAAGATTTCTATTGACTTGAGTAAATGTATTAAAAAAAAAAAAGCAAAAAAACATGCACTGACTATTTTCAGCATTGGTTAGAAATTTTAAGATGAGGAATTCTCATCCTTTTCCCTTTTTTATGCAACCGATCATGCTCATTTTAGTTGCTAGACTCATAACATTTCAGCCATTGTACTCTTGGCTTTCTTCAGGTGTCTGCTGTACTTGGTGACGTTCTTGGAATTTTGAACAGAACCCGTTATTCTATCAACGGGAGGGGCTGGTTCTTATTCTGCTTTCCATTTAACTGATATGAAAGCGTGGAAAGTAAAATGAGAAGAATCTTCCTCTGTTGATTGAATAAAATGTTTGGTTCAAAACCCTAAGGTTACCAATTGTAACAGACATTTGTGGTAGATCAGGTGGCACAAAACGTGTCACAAAGATGTGCCTGACAGTCTAAGTAGAATGGAATGTAATTTTTTTTTATTTTTTTATTTTTTATTTTAACATTTAATTCTTTCATGCTTTCCCAAAATGAATCCATGTTTATAAAAGTGGCAGAATAAAATTGTTGTAAGTGACTGAATCTTAATTTGCAGCACAGTTCTGACAAAGTTATGTAAATCTACATTTTAATATCAGATGTTTAAAGTGTTTAAGACCCTTCATGAGAAATGCCTTAAATCCTGAAGAACTTTCAAACTATAAATTAGATTCTCAAGTCTTTTTGATCTGATCAAAAAGAAACCTAATTGCAAAAGCTTTACTTGTATGATCTTCTCTTTTGTAAATTCTAATTGGAAATTTGAATTTCTTTTCTCTTCAGAGAAAGGTTTGTGGAATGCCCAACTTTGTTTATAAAGCTGAATTTCTTTATTCCCTCTTTGATAAAAGTTAAGTTTTCAGTGTTGTGAGGTTATCAAAATTTCACCCTCCTTTGGGTGAAGTGCATGTTCAACTTGCGATATATGCAATTATTTAAAAGCAAAGTTTTTCTTCCATGTTTCAGTATATTGGCAAATTAAACTTCTCTTCTTTCAACAGATTCTTAAGTCTGCAGAACTCATTGGCTATTTTGTGGAAGCAGAGGTCTGGACTGCCCTTATCCTGGAAGAATTGTCTAAATCTCAATGTCCTTCAGTTCTGATGGTTCTGGCTGCTATAATCAAAGGCTGCAAACAAAATCAGCTCAAGGATCATCTTGTTGTTGTTTGTGATAAACTTGCTTCTCCTGACCTTTGTCATACAACAAAGGTATTATCTCCTTCCTTCATTAGTGAAATATACACCTACCCTGAAATAGAATTTCACATAACTTATTTGCAGATGAAAATTCTCAAAATTCTTAAAATGAATACAAATCTAGTTTTAAAACTAGTTTATAATAAAAATTGAACTTTCTTTTTAATAAAGTGTTTGCTTCAAGCCTGATATACTAAATTTGATAATGCACTTGATATTTAGTACAATGTAAATACATAGAAGAATTGGAATTTTTATTAAATTTTGTAAAGATTGCCTGCTTTTTTAAAGTTAAAAAGAAGTAATTGATCCCATTACTAATGAGTGTTAAGCATATTCGTATTCCCTGAAAGGGAATCTTGTAGCGGACCTAAGAGCCAGCGAGTGGCATGCGTAATATGTAAGCAGAATAGTGGACGCTTACACAAATGTAGCAACAGTTCCTGGAAAAATGAAATACTGGATGAACGAGGAAAGAATCAAAATGACGGCGCCCATATTTTATTCGGACGACTAATGCGAAATCTCGTCTAGTGATTCGTATGTAAATTATGGTCTGGCCTCTGCTGTATAAAGCAAGCCATTTTGATTCTTTCCTCGTTCGTCCAGTATTTCATTTTTCCAGGAACTGTTGCTACATTTGCATAAGTGTCCACTATTCTGCTTACATATTACGCATGCCACTCGTTGGCTCTTAGGTCCGCTACAAATCTGAAAGCAAAAATCTGTTTTCCCAAAATGCACACTTAGTTTTCTATTAATAAAACTTACGGATGACTACATTTTATTTTTAAACTGTATTAAACCTATCAGATTCCAAATCTGAAAAATTCGCAATGTACTAATATTGGGTTATTTTCCAACTATATATTTTTGACACTGAAATTTTTTTTCCTTATAGGCTAGAATGTTAGCAGAATTGGTGAAGTGTAGCAAAAATATAATTCTTGTTTCAAAAGAAGACTGTGTATCTGTTGGTTATCAATTGTTTTCAATTCTTGTTACTGCCTTGGCCTTGTCTTTTCCTGAAAACAATTCTGATGTGGAATCACAGGTAAACATATTTTATTATTCTATTTTAATTTTTTATTTTTTTAATCCCTTAAATCAATTCATAAATTTAATTCTCGTTTCTCATAGAATTTGAGCTTATTTAACTTAACACTATAAGACAATGACTTGATTTATCTCAAGGTAAATACTTAGAGGAAAACTTAATGAGAAAATGAAAGATGTTCTGAAAGATATTTTTCTTTTCTGCTCTACTGCCGAGTGAGCAGACACCTTTTCCCACAATACACTTGTTTAACCTTTGCTTTTTTTTTTATGTCTTTCTCTTTAAGGCAAGGAGTTGTCTCTGTGACCTGACTCTTATGCACCATATGACCCCTGGATCCTGTCAACTTTATGCTCAATACAGTCACCAGTTAGTCAGCAAGCTGAAGGAAAATTACACAGACTGGATAAGTACTTCATTTGAAGTCAGAATCTTTGAAACAATTTTCTTCAATGTTGGGGGTAATTTTTTTTTTTTTTTCTACTTTTAAAAGGGTTCTTCATGGAATCTTTGTCCAGTCTAAAATTAGAATACTACATAATGCTTAACTGTAAAGTTTTCATGTTGAAAACATTTAAAATTAAAATTGGTACCTGAATTTTCAAACAAGAACAGTCTATACCATTTTAGGATTTAAAAAAATTTACTATAAAAAAGTCATGAAGTAGCTGAGCAAGTTGCTTTTGTAGGTAATCAATAGTAAGCAACCAATTCACTTGGTCATTGGGATTTGAAGTCTTGGACTAAACAAAGCTCTGCTTAGTATATAACTCTCTTCTATTTAGTGAACAAGCATTAACATGTTTTCTTTAGTCATTTCTTGGAAAATTCTTGTACAGTTGTGACATGTTCAGAAATGGTCCTCTTTGGAAAAGAAATTTTAACTGTTAATCACTCATCCAGTAAGAATTATACAAGGCTTATCTGTCTTACTGTTAGCCTAATTTTCTTTTTTTTCTCCTTTTCAGTTGATGTTTTACCAGAGTTGGTAGATGATCTCATTGAAGTTATGTGTTGTTGCCTAAATCCTGACAAAGAAGACCAACTTCGAATGCGAATGATGGCTATGCTTGTGGCTTTACTTTCTCAACATATGTCCAAAACGGCAGTGCACCCACTGCGCCACAACTCTTTATTGCTTCTAAAGAAAATTGTCATACCGAACTTGGTTTGGAAGGCTGGACGGATAGCAAAATCTATTCGTTTCTCTGCAATATCTACTGCTTGGTCACTATTCCAATGTGGCTGTATCTCTGATGAAGATGTAAGCATCTTTCCATATAAATTATTCCCCCCCCCCACTTCTTTAGTACCATTAAATTCCTCGGTGAAAAATAGTACAACAGCCTCACCATACTCAACTATTTTTTTAATTCAGAATTGTCCACCTGTCCTGTTATTTAACCCATAGCTGGGGGAAGAAGAGATGGATTCATGCTGACTTCACTTTCTGTGCCAATAACTGCTATGCTATACACACAGCCATCCCATTAACTATTCGCCAACCTTTTTAAAATTATCCTCCTCCCCATTAAATAAAAGATTCCTTGCTAACACTAGGAAGACTAATATTAGCATTTTCCTTCTCTTACGTGTTTGCTTTCTTCCATCAAATGCTCTTAATTATCTGTATCTATTACAGAAATGCTTGGAGATTGTGTTCAGTATGGCATTGATTCCACATTGGCTATTTAATGGGAAATAATTTAGTATAGGCAAGTTAAAGTAATGCCTGGGCACTTCTGCAATAGATACAAATATGACCGTTTAACAAAAAGGCTTCCCACTTCTTGAGCTAATGTTTGTATAATTTTAAATAGTTTAGTCAAAAGTGTTAACTGGCTATCATTATAATAAACCCGCATCTGATCTAATCATGAACATTGTTCAAGAAGTTTTATAGTTCAAAGGAAGCACAATATCTTACAAATTTTTTTTTTTTTCTCTTTTCAGCTGATGAAGATAATAGATGAATTGCTGCCCCAATTAATGACAACTCTGCAAGATGATAATAAAAATACTCGTCTTCTCACCTGTCGACTACTCATTCGTTTATTGGAGAAACTTAGTTGTATCGAGCCACCGAATTATGATATGTTGCATAGCATCTACCCTCATCTCTTGACTCGCTTGGATGATAATGAAGATGATATCCGTCTGATGGTGACCAATGTGTTTCTGGCATATTTTGATGCTTTAAATCCTCGTAAATATGATGTTGGCCTATTTCGAGCTCACTTGGAAGCGTTGTATAAAGGCCTTGTCATTCACCTGGATGACCAAGAGGTAAAAATTCAAAAAGCAGTATTTGGTAAGTAAATAACATACCCAAGTCATTTGCAAAAAGCGAGAAAATCACAGTTGAAATACAGGGATTCAGTTTTTAGGTACAGTGGTTATATCAATAAGTAGTTTATATAGTGATTTTCTAAACATAGCTTAAATGTGGCACAAGGCTGAACGTATGGAGAACCCAGTGACGATTGAACTCAATACTTGGTCATAATTGTTCTAGCAAGACAAGCTTGCTAACCATTACACCATGCTAATTGCCCCAATAAGTAGTTTATATGGTTGATGGTGTTATTTACTTCAGGCCTCTTAGTGCAACAGAGATCCAGAAGTGGAGGCCTCTTTCAAATATTGTACCCCTCCACCGGAAGCAACGAGTTTTGGTTTGGAGTAATTCATTGCTGTAGTTAGCTTAAGAAATTTTTGCTTTTTACACTTGGAATAATTTAAATGAAGTACAAGATTTCTTTGGACTTGCTATATTATTATGCTGCAAAAGCAAATATTTTTTCTTTTCCAAACTAAAAAAAAAAAAGGAAGTAATTTAGGAAACTTGTTTTGTTACTTAAAAGTTAATTTAACATTCTTCCAAAATTTTTTTATTCACAAAAGCAAACACATGACTGATAAATTTTTTTTTTTTTTTTTTCATTATCTGCATTTCTGTTTCTTATAGTGAAACTAAATGATCCATTTTTTTTTTTTCTGAGTAAGAATGTCTTCAGACTAATAATTGTTTTAGTAATGGGATATCATTTGCTTACCCACTATCAATCTGATATATAGATCTGTATATTTGGAAGGTCTTTCAGGATTTCCAATATAATTGGGAATTCTGCAGCAAATATGAAAATGCTTTATACAAGAAATTTTTTTGTTTTTGTTTTTTTTATTATAATAGTCCTCTTTCTAAACTGTACAAGCTGATAGATTTTATGAGCAGTCATTCTCTAATTTACTTATACCAGAATTTTTTTGTTTTTTGTAGATGTGCTGATGACGGCTGGTCTACTTGATAAAGGTCTGCTCATAACTGAACTTGAGAGAGTAATGCACAAACATCGAAGGCAAAACTATTGTAAATTACTCATTGAAAAATTTACACACAAATCCAGAAAATGAATCTCATCACAATTCAACACAAATTCATTACAATCTCCTCCATTCGTTCAAACTTTCTGCTTTTCTAAAAGCATTGTATTTAATTTCGATGTCATAAAATAAAAGATTTGTATAATTAATTTGTTTTAGTGTATCATAAAATTTTAAGTCCCTACTTTACAAAAATGTTGTATTGAAATTCTCATTCTCTGTAATTTTCAAATTCTAAACCTTGGGACTCTTCTGGTGTGATTTATCTTGTTTTGTATCTGCACCAATACACTGGCTACATCATCCATTGACAGGATTCTGATCGTAATCACCCCCACCCTCTCTCTCCTACTGAGTGTGCCAGTCATGTTGCTTGTGTAAAAAAAAAAAAAAAAAAAAAAAAAACTGTAATCAGTTTTGAATATTTCCCCCCCTCTCCCCTCTTATTGATTTTAATTAGAAACAACAATAATCAATCAAGTTAATATATACAATTTTCTTTATTCTTTCTTTGGTTTGGGTTTTAATTTTTCTTTAGTCACAATAACAGCAACAGTGATGACTGAAAAGAAAGGAAAAAAAGGAAAGTTAAAAACTTCCTAAGTCAATGTATAAAGACAAATGTTCAGGGACTTCATCTTACTCATTGCTTAGTAACTAACAACTCATAGACTGGTTCTTATTACTAACTGAAATTAATTACATTCATGTCTTTGAGATTTTTTTTTTTTTTTTAAATTTCAGATAATAATTGCCTGAAATCTGTTTACATTTAAAATCTTTGTATGTTCAGAGGATTACCAGTCTTATTAATGGTAGTCACTTAACAATGAATTTGAAATTGGAATAGCAGGTTTTCTAATTTAAGTGATTTAAAATCTTAAGGTATAGACTATGCTAGAAATATATCACTCTTTGCGAAACTAATGACTAGAATTAAGTTAAATGGACAAGACCTTATCTTTTGCCTGAGTTCTAAAGTGTCTCATACAAGGAAGTGAAGGATTATATGTAATTTCTTTTCCTGTTCTTTCTTAAGAAATTTTCCAAGGCCATCTTGTTTATTAATTTTGCACATTCACCCTTTTACTGTATAATGAAAAAATTGTAACAAAACATTAATTTTAGAAATTAATAAAGACAAATTAGTTAAACTTTATTTTTTTTAAGAGAAATTAATTTCAACCTTTTTAAGTGCCAAATCTAAGTGCATCGTCAGTGTTGTTATTCCCATGTCACTAGAAGTTTCGGGTCTAAATAAACAACGAACTTCTTCGATGGGTGACCCGACCAAATATGATCAGTATTCAGCCCGCACCCAGAATAAAATTTGCTACTAGCTTTAGGATGTGCATTATATAAGACAGTAAATGGTAACTAATCAAGACTTTACTTGGGTTATTTGATGTTATAGATTGCGTATGCCTGGTTGTACTGATCTTATAATGCATACGTCTTCATCAAAATCACGCCAAGCTTTCTTGTTGCTTGCTGGGGGCCCATTTAATCTGCTTAGACGACTCTGTCTGGCAAGGTCTGAGTCCATGCTGGGCGCTGTGGTTTGTCACCGTGACCTGCTCCACCTCCGTCTTACTTGGTGTAACACCTATGCATTGTGTGCTCTCAGCCACTACTGCACATTTCATCTTAAGTTTAATTACCTTGAATAATTTTACATGGAAATGTTCTAATTTTCATGTTCAGTAACATTCATTAAAAATTGTGCTGTGTTGATTTCTCTATTAAAAATATTAATGCATTTCAACAAAATAAAAAAAATTGTCTTAATCAAAAAATTTACAATTCTGTACTGCACATGACTTGTTTTTAATTCTTGTATTTTCAATTTAGAATATGATAAACAGAAACACAAATGAATGGTTAAAGGTTCATTCAATTTACTGGTTTAATAAGTCTTTGAAAGCATGCATACGTATACTACACTTATCAATAGTGTCATGGTTTTAATATGTATTGGAGAATAAAAAATAATTTTAAGAATTAGTTTCTTTTAGAATAAACATAAAATTTTAATTCTTTTCATCCCCAGGACAATCTTGAGTCCTGATCTTTCCAGGCACAAAGAAGGTTTAAGATTTTTAAATTTTAATTTCAAGTCTACTCACCAATAACAATAAGGGCAATTACCATAAGTGTGAGTGGAATCGTAACTGCATAAGACCTTGGCAAGAAGAAGGAATGTATCTTTTCATGAGGTGCAATAAATGGCTGGAAAATGAAAAGAAAAAAAAATTAAGGAAGATTAACTGGAGCTGATATTTCAATCTTGCAACCTCTGCAAAATTACTTGTCCACCTAATTTTAAATGCCAACATTTGAAATCCTCTATTTTGCTCTTAAGTTCACAAAATCTTACTGTCATTTAAGAATTTACAATTTTAATTTTTATGAAGAAATTCCAAACTGGATTTATTTTAAATAGTTTGAAAGTTTTCAACATTTGAAATATAACTATAAACTAAAATTATTTAGTGTAATCTGTGATGGTAGTAAAAAAATTCCCAGTTAATTTGATTTGATTGTCTAAAAGAAATTGTTACAAGTTAATGGACAGCAACAAAAGCAATTATGATTGGAATGGTAAAAGCCTTTTTCTAAATAAAATGGGATTAATTAAATATTTGGGATATGGTGATCAATCTCTCACTATATAGGTAAAAGTGCAGTGTGGAGCTCGCCGGCAGGCCAGCTATTTTTTTTTTTTTTTTTTTTTCTTTTTCGGTCGCCTCAAGGAAATGGATTGCGTGACTCCCTTTCTCAGCTGTTACACTGGGCAGTTTTGAAACGGACACCAACTCAGCCACGCCTACTTTGACTTCTTTTTTGTCCGTATGTCCAGCTCTATTGCACGCAGTCCACCGAATGACTTCCCTTCCCTCATGCTGCTGGTACCCCGCTTTCTATGCTATTCCAATATGGCCAAAAGTTGCATGTGCAAATATCGTCTCGTTTTGGACAAGATCAGCTCGCACAAATTGTGCCTTCAGTAGTGGCCATATTTCTTTTTGTCATCACTTTGCAGGCAAGACATGTTTGCGCTCGTTTCGAATTCTGAGGTAAGTCATGTCTTTCGTCACATATTTAATTTAGGATTAATTCCCTTTTTATTTATACTAAATTTAAGTTTTCTCCATTCACTTTACCCACATTTATCTACTTAAAAATTACCAAGATGAGAAAAGTATTGGTCTGAAGAAATCAATTCTAAATTAGGTTTTTCTTTCTTTCTCTTTTTTTTTTTTTTTTTTTTTTTTTTTTTTGATAAAAAGCAGGCATGCAGATGCAAAATCCAAGATGTTATGCAGTTTAAGACCATGGTACTATTTATCGAAATTTTGAAAGTGTTTTGGTACATGCATAATCAAATCCCAAAATTCTCCATATTTTTAATTTTTGCTGTTTGATTGTTGGACAAAAAGAAAATAAATTCAAATAAAAAGCCAAAGTTTTCCTTGTGGCAGTACAACTGGATGACTAGGAAAGCTGATACTAATGGCATGGAAGTATTTAGTCAAAATAGGTAAAACACTATTTTAGTATCTAGGTAGTTACTGAAACTTCAGAAACAAATTGACACCACTCACCAGCCATGGGTTTGGTACCCGACTGAATATGATTTTATTTGCTAAAAGTGTTGCCCCAAGTTCACCAACTGCAGGATTCATCCCTATAACACAGCCATGACCGGACAACCAATCAAAAATAACCAAAATATTTTAATAGAAATGTTTGAAAATACCAAATTTTCAGACGGTTGTAGCAGTGATATCATGAAATTTCTTCAAAAGTACAAAATGGTATTTATGGGGTTTGATTTTGGTGCTGCCTCCCTTCCACACACTGAAAAATCAGTGGTATTTTAAAATTTCACAACCTCCAAATTTATAGCCCAAAAATTGATTTTTTTTTTTTTTTATTTTTTCTTTCTTGCCAAAAAATGTGCACAGTAAGATAAAATTAGATAGAAAATATTCATAAGTTTGATTTCTTGTTTAAAACATTTGATTAGTGGCAAAACCAGTGTTGGTAAGCAAGCACAAAGATTATTTATTCATCAGTTCAATAAACTTAATATTCATGTGAAATAAAATATCAGATTTATCTTTCCTTTGTTGAACTGCGGTGAACATTTCTAAGATATTTAAAGAATTTAGTGGTCACGCTAATGTTAAGTCATTTTTTAAGTTTTTGTTTTAATGAGTTGACACCCAAAAGAGTTTTTTTAAATCATCCTGGATGGAAGAATCATCAACACAAGAAAATTCTTGTCATTAGACTGAATCATTACATATTTTTTAAAACTATTTTCCTAGTTTTGTTGTTTATTTGTTTTTAATAAGAAACTGATAGGGGTGGATCAAACAAACTACTTATTAAATTAAAACTACTTACTAAAACAATCACCCAGACTGTATAGTAAGCAAAAATAGTGACTGCCAAAGCTACCATCGTCCATCCAACAGCTTTGTCAAAATTAGTGGCCTGAAAAGATAAACATTTACAGAATAGTGTTACAAACAACTTTTAAGAATTATTCAAGTAACATGAACTCCATTTTATTTATGGAGTTCACAAAAAGAAAAAGTTATTTCTAAAATGTTAATGTCTGGACGGATATGGATCAAAATGTTTGCTACTCTAAGCATAATTATTCTGAATTAGTTGGACAAGAATTCTCATTAAAAAAAATGATGAAAATATTAATCCAAACAATTAAGGAAATAGTTATTTAACTATAGATTAATAGATGAACTATTGTACAACAAGTAATATTAAGAATATTTTTGTACAGTTAAAAGAATCAAGTTGAGAATGCCAGAACTGGTTGAAATGACATCTTAAAAGAGAAGAAATAAAAAAAAAATATTTACCATATTTTTTTCAGTACTTTATTTTGGTCTGAAAAAATGAATATAAAAATCTAACAAATCATTAAATAAAATACCAAAATGTTAAGATGAGAAAGAATTTAAACAAGTCACAAATAAAATTTTATTTTAGTTTGCATCAATAAACAAAATTAAATTCTCATGAAACAAATTTAGCCATTACGAAAAAAAAAGTTAAAAAAGAAAATTCTCCTGAAGATATGATAAAATACTAATAGTCAGATTTATTGCAAGTTGTACAAGTGTATTCAAATTATAATCAGTTGATATATTAGATTGGAGCAAAATTTCTTGACACCAGGTGGGGGAGTCGTTTTTTAAATCAATTTAGAGATTAATATATCTTGGTAAAAATCAGTTTCTATTCTGTGATCATCTATTAAAGAGGATGTGATATTTTTTTTTTTTTTTTTTTTTTTTTTTTTTTTACACCAATAATAATACTAACCAGAAGTCCACACCTAGTAAAAAATTTCTAGTCCCTACTTTTCACATTTCTAGAAAGATAAAACCAAGAAAATGATCGCTTAAAAAAATAAAAATGTTTAAAGATTTCAACACATGAACATATTACTGGTTCCCATATTGTATTCATTTCTATGCTTGGCCAGCTTAAGAGATTTTTGTGGCATAGCATATTCGCTGATTCCTTAAGTTTTCGTATTTTCCAGCGATGCTCTCTGTCTATTATTTCAACCTCATCCCACAGGGGGTGGTGATCTCCCTTTTCTCTCCATATGTGGTTAGATACACCTGATTTTTCTATTTCTCCTCATGTTATGGCTTTACGATGATCCTGCAGCCTTAAGGGGGTGGCCTGTTTCTTCTTTATATTTCTTACCACTGCTGCACAGGATGGCATTCATATGGTCTTTAGTCATGTTCTCATCTTACTCAGAAGAAGTGTCTGTGAAGTGTCAAACCACTTTTCAAGGTCATCCTGATGTTGCATGGACCACAGATCTTTATTTTTTCTGATAATCCTTTCACTTACGGTAGACAAACTGAAGCTGTTTTCTGTGTTGTTATCCTCTTGTACTCTTCTATTCCAGTTTGTCAGAGCTGCTGCTGCTGCTATGTACCCAAGGTAGTTGTTGCATTGTAGGGTACTGCTTATACTGACCATTTCTTGTTCATATGTCTCTGGGTCGCCACTTATGACTTTTGCTCGATGTTGTAAGCAGCGCACGATCCCTTTCTTTACACTGTAGGGGTGGTTGGAGTTGAAGTTGAGGTATTGTCTGGTGAATGATGGTTTGCGGTATACAGATGTCTTGAACTCATGCCCTGTTCAAGATATTAGTACATCCAGGAATGCAAGTTTATTGTTTTCTCTCTCCATTGTGAACTGTATTGATGGTCTTTGAGTTCACATGGTCCAGTAATAGCTGGACTTCTTCCTTGTGTGGCCAGAGTATGAAGGTGTCATCTACATATCCATAGGGTTGACTTTAGCAATGTGGATTCTAATGCCCTTTCTTTGAAGTATTCCATGTATATGTTTGCATTGCTGGCGATAAGGAGAAGCTCAATGCTAAGCCTTCATCCTGTCAATGCATGTCTGATCCGATTCTGAAGTGTGTTGCTGCCTGCATGTCTTAGGTAGGAAGTGGTCCTTGTTCATGATTAGGATCTGTGACAGTTTTTGTTCTGTTTTCATTGTTGGATCTTTCTTTATTTTACAGTAGCTATCATTTCTAATGAGGTCTTCCAGTTTTTCTGAATATTCTGATTTGTCCATCACTAGAGTCACATCACCTTTTGTCAGCTGGTAGTTTGATGATGTTTTTATTACAGTTCTGATTTCCAGCTTCTCTAGTTTCAAAATGTTTGATTTGGGTGGCCTGGCTTTCTCCAGTATCAGTCTCACTTTCCATCTTAGCTCATTTGCCCAAGTCTGAAGGATGTTCAAGGCGATTTCCTCGATTCGAGCAATGATGTCTAAGTATGGTATCTGCCTGATAGTTGTGGCAAAGTTTAGACCCTTATTTAGTACCGACTCTTCTGAGGTACTCAGATGGTGTTAAGTGATGTTGATTACCGCGTTTACTGGGGGGGGGGATACGGATCTTGTGCATCACCTGATCTTTTAATCTGTTTAACTTTTGTACTTGGTGGGCCTGCATTGAATTCGTGTCTGAAGGATTTATCCAGATCATGCTGGTTCCTCTTTTGGTCTTCTTTGTCAGTAATTCTGTTGGAGAAGGCCTCGAGCCTCTGGGAGATATCAGATTGCAGTTTTTGTTTTATCCAACAGTTGTACTGAATCCCTTTCTCAGACAAGGGCATCTCCTGCATTTTCTGTGACAAGTTGGGCTCTCCTTTAATATTGTACCAAAGATGAGGATAACAGTCTGAACAATGCAAATAATTACAATACAGAGATATACTCTGATTAATACATGATTGTAAATTTGAAAATTGAAGTAAGTTGAATTTTAAAAAAAAAAAAATATTTCAGACCTAAAAAGAAAAATGACAAAATATTAGAATAGATTGATTTTTTTTATTTTTTTTTTTTAAACTTTTTTAACATTCAAGAGAAAAAAAAAAAAAGATGGTGATCGGAGGAAAGGATAAAATTTTTTAATTTAATTTTTCGTGCAAAAATATTTTCAGTCATAGAAACTAAGATTTTACTTTCTTACACTCGAATGTTAAAAGCAATAATAACTAAAGAGTTTGTCAGTGGTTTGTGTTCGAGTCCAGACAAAAAATAGACTGTGAACGCTGATTTTCAAGGTAGGCGTGTTCGCTTTAAAAAGTAAAGAAACTTTTTACTTTACCGTACTTAGCTAAAGGTGTTTAAAAAGGCAAACGTCTAAAAATGGGGAAATAATATACTTAGCTTATTATTATTATTATTCTGTTTTAAAGCTATATAAATTGAAAGCAATTTGTCTTTTTGGGGATTTTTATAGAAAAGGAAAAACAAAGTTTTCTGAAAAATTAGAGACAAGTTTTAATTTTCAAGTTAATCGAAGCATTCCATTATTAACAATTAACTTTCATTTTCTTCATTGTTTTAACACGATGAGTACCATAAAATAAAAGCATACGAAATAAGAAGAGATTCAAAATTTCAGCATATTGCATTCATGAAACGGGAGAAAAAAATGTAAACACAAAAACCGAAAACGTGAATGCTTTTTTTTATACTTTTTAACAGAACTGAACATTACAAGAATTTTTAAAGACACGTCAACAATTCTTCCTCGTTGTCGTCAGGAATCGATTTAATAAACAACTCATTTAGTAAGCACAAAAAATAGTTAGTAATAAAATGAATAGATGAATAAATTGTCAATATACCTTCTTTTTTTAAAATCTTAATAAAAATAAAGTGGCTTTTTCGTTTTTAATGTGGAAACGTGTCGCTACGGCGGCCACTAGAGGGCGTCAATAATTTTATCAAGCTGACAGCAAAAAAGCAAAAATCTTCCGGGTGAAAATAAACAAAACCTGAAAGTGAAAATAAATAAATTAAAAATAAAGCAAAATGAAGCAAATTAGATTAGAGATCAACCAATTTTACTTCTTCGTAAAAAAAACTTAAAAAATATTCGACAAACCTATGGAATATCGAAATATAGTTAAAAAAAAAATTAAAATTAAAAAGTCATAATGTTCCTTAGGGAACATTAGGCTCCGCTAAATGTAATTCGCTAATTGTTAATAATACTGTGTAATTTTAGTAAATATAAAATTAAGTGGAAAGAAAAAGTACAAAACTAAATTAAAACTAAAAGGTTTGAGTTTGAGAGAGAGAAATAATTTCTCGAAATTAGCTTTTCTTTTTACCTTTTCTTTTATGAACACATTTTTAGATAATTCCAGAGTTATAAAATCAGAGAGAGATAAATGAAATAAGAAGAGTACAAACAAACTTACAAGTGTAAATAAATGATGCAGCAAAAACTAAATTCAAAATATGGAACGTTGTTTACTGTTAGTAGTGTTAGTGTTCAGCCTGAATTCATTCAGGTCATCTACAATTAAAAGTCAGGAGGATTAATGGACAGATTAAAAAAATGATCCTACAAAAATTGGATGGGGATATTTTATCAGATTATCAGCACAAGAAAAGGAAAGGAAAAATACGACCAATAATAGCATTGGTTCTCTTTATCATTTTCATCTGTATCATTTCGGACTCTCTCTTTTTTTTTCTTTTTCTTCTATTCATTGAATTCTTTCTTTTTTTAAATCATTCTTTAATCTTTTTACTACAGTAGAGTTGGCCCTCGGTATCAGTGGAGATTAGTTTCAGGACTCAAGTCTTCTATAGACTATATAAAATGGTGTAGTATTTTCATCACCAAGGCACATCCTACTGTTTACTTAAAAATAATCCGTAAAATTACTTTTATTTCATACAATGTATTGTAAATGCTAGGCAAGTAGCTGTTTAAGTGTTGAGGGTATGATAAAGAAATAATTTCACCGAGAAATCGATATCTAAGGGGAAAAACTTTGTACCAATAATAAGTACTACTGAGGGCTATAAAAAATGTCATAATGTAGGGAATTCAGTCGTCCAGTGTGTTTTTTTTTTATATTAAAAACCCGAAACGTTCGAATTCCAAACAATAGTAAAAAAAAAAAACAAAGAAAGAAAACATGATCTCATGCCTGTTAAATAAATTGTATTTACAAATATGTACATGTTGCGGTGTAATGGATATCGGCTTAGAGTGAGAAGTTGGAGAGCTGAGTTCGAATTTCAGTCGAGTTCACTGGATTCACTTATGTACAAATACCCTTGGGATAGGTATGAATCCAACTCTTCACCCCCGCTATGGGTTGAATAGTGGGATAGACTGGGTTCTTTAACCTTGATTGGCAACCAGTCTACCACAGAAAGAAATGGCAACCTACTGCAGGAAAAAATCTGCCTTGTCAGTCATGTATCGAAAGATACGTGGTCACCCAAGTGTGTATCACGTATGGCACTTAACTGACTGACTGACATGAATTTAAAAGAGTCAAAACAAAAAAGTCTACAGAAAAAAAAAGTGTGGTCTATTTTTTGTTTTGTTTTATGGCATATCAAAACCTCAGTGGGTCATTTAATGCCACAAAATTTTTTAAATAGATACATAGCAATAGTTTGGTAAAAAAGGTGTGTATGTATATATATATATTTGAACCATTTTTCAATTACTTATATTTTTTAGTACAATCACATGTATTGCTAGTAATTTTTTTTTTTTCAAAATCGTATTGTTGATAATAGGTTTTTTTTTTCTTTTTTTTCAAAATACTTCTGTTAACTATTTGCCTATAGCTGGGATCCTAACAGGTGCTACCACCTCAGGTCAGAGTGAACCTGGGAACATCAGGATTAAGAGGTGGTTCCATGCTCCTGAGAACCTCCTTATCAGAGACTTTGCTGTTTGACATAGTTTATTGTCTTACCCTGGACGCGGATGTAATTTATTGCCATACCTGGGACACCCCATTGTTGGGGTCTTACCCCTCTGCAGAGGTGCAGTCAGCATATTCTACAGCCCTAGCTGACAGGGCGGTGTGTGGTTTAGAAAAGATTTTTAGTAGTTGACCCATAGTAAAAAGCTGTAGTTAAGAAAAGACTTTGATTGTCATCAAAGATTCACTGACTGTCCAAGCTGTTATTGTTGGAGATGACTTGTTTGAAGTCACCAACACATGTTTCTTTCAGCTTGCACTCGGGGCAAGCAAATGTCATGTAACCATATCTTCTCTTGTTTTTGAACAGCTTGGAGAGAGTTGCATCTCTGCTCTTAAAAATAGAAATCTGGATTTTTATAAGAAAATTTTCCCAAAATTAGGCTTGAGAAAAATAGGGTTTTAGTTTTCTCTGATTGGTCAAATATTTCACATGGATATGTTAATTTCTAACTAATAGATACTTTGATTTAAATGGTGTGTGTTGTATTGTGGAATCTTTTTCGATGTTTGTAAATATTGTCTTTTATTGGGTAGAAAATAAAGTTTGGGCGTGTTTTAATATCGTATGTATGTAGATATGTAATTGTGTTGGAAATGTGGATTATTTCTGGTTATAGTGTAACAGTTATTTAAGTCTAAACAAAATAAAATCCTAATATTAATTCTGATTAGACTGAGAAGAAAAAGATTTTATAAATTATAACTGACAGTAACACAGTTTGGTCAGTGAATGCCAAATGTTTGTTACATGGAAATGGTTAATTTCACTGATACTGTTATCGCACCCGGCCGGAAGTTACTGCCGGCAACTCAAACGTCTGAAAGCGTCACCACGGAAAACTGAACGAATGCCATTAAGTTCCGGTGACTCAGCGTTTTCAGACATCAAAACACAAAAATACAAAAACAAAACGAAACATAACATACACAACTAAAATAATGACCAGAAACTAATTCATATACACATGGGGCCTAAATGAAACCCATGTGTACATTCAAAAGTAGAAGGTAATTTTTAGTCAATAACCAAAAGACATTGTTAACTAGGCAACAATGCTGACCGCGGCCGACATAAACACTGCCGATTTTTTTTCCACCAAATATCTCGGATCCGGGTTTCAGAGCGATACGCTCCCCACACCGCTGACCACAAGCAGCCAGGTCGAGCCCAGCAGCAGCAGCAGCGATCCGCCAGGTCGAGCCCAGCAGCAGCAGCGATCCGCCAGGTCGAGCCCAGCAGCAGCAGCGATCCGCCAGGTCGAGCCCAGCAGCAGCAGCGATCCGCCAGGTCGAGCCCAGCAGCAGCAGCGATCAGCCAGGTCGAGCCCAGCAGCAGCAGCGATCAGCCAGGTCGAGCCCAGCAGCACTAACAAGCTACATGTTTATGCGATAGTCCTTTTTAGGACTACCTAACCACATGTTTATGCAATAGTCCTTTTAAGGACTACCTGACCACATGTTTATGCGATAGTCCTTCTGGATACTACCAAGCTGCATCCCTGTGACCGTCAACCTAAGGATGAACAGGTTGCCTCAGCACTGCCTTGTCTGCCTCTGGTCTGCTGCCCTGAAACAAGACGATCTTTCGATTGGCACTCCTCGATTTCATATCGATTACTCAAACACAATACCTGTACATACTTTTGCCAAATTGTTGAATAAAATTTGGCTTTGATTTAAAACCCTCACTTTTGTTAACCTTGCTTCGATCGTATTATCCAATATAAATTTTTCTGTTTGTGGGGTTGATAGCACCTGCTTGACCGTCCCGCAACGCTATTATGATTATCTCCAAATGTATGGTAAAACCATAAAATATATAACAGAGGTGCTTACCAGAGAGCTGGGATTCCTAAAATGGGTGGTACTGTCCCACTAGGAGTGATAGAAAGATCGGTGGATGGTGAGGAAAAGTGGAAAGTTAGAAAAAAGGTGCTTGTAGAGCAGCAGGCAGTCACCTTCACTTAATGAACGTGTAAGAATAAAATTAACATAAGATTTTATTTTGTTTTCCAAATGTTCACATCTTCCTGATGTAATCTAGACAGGATGTGCCACACACCAGCCAAATTTGCTGGTGCACTGATATAGCTAGGGCTGGTGCACCCCCCCATGAATCTATGATACAGGGCCCCCACTCTGCTACATCTTAATTTTCATAAGGTAGTATTTATATAAAATACAAATTTTATTGTAGTTTAATTATGTATAATAATGGATTGTATGCAATATCGGTGAACAATTCAACAAGAAAAATTGAAAATAAATACAATGTATCTAAATATAAATTAGAGACATGTTATAATAGATCATTCCATCTTAAATAAATCAACACTGGTCATTTTTAACATCAACATGAGGTTTTTCTTGTTAAAAAGTTGAATAATTTTAACACATTCAACATTATAGTTAAAAAAACAGTGAATTTAAATCGTATTTTTTCAAGACTTAAGCAAAACAAATTAATGGATTTAGACAAAAGAAAAAAGGACCCCAAAATGGTCAAAATCTACAAAAATTTTCATCCTTTAATAGTCAGTTGTGCTTAGTTTAATTTGTAACGTATATAAATGTAATTAAGACAGTGAAGGTCACAAAGCATTGCCTAGGGCCCCTAATCAAGCTTGGGCCACATCTCTGGTTGAGGAGTTCAGAGGTAGTACACACCAGCCCTGGATATAGCCATGGATGTTTGTGTAGTAATATCAGTGTCAGGTGATATCTAGTTAAATGGAAAACAGCTGACCTGTCACAAAAATGGATTCAAACATTTATTTTCCCAATAATTATCAGGTAAGTGAAGATAAATTACTTTTTTAGATAAACATGATAAGACAAAGAACAATATTGTCTGTAAGACAGTGGTCACTACCTGTGAAAAAAGCAGAGTGGCACAGAGTGATGAGAAGATCATCTTGTATTGATGAGAAAGGGAAGACACCCGTTAGACTGTTCACCTCCCTCATCCCCTATGCTTTACCTCGGCTTTGCTTGTCTATAGCAATAGGTTACAACCCAATAATAAAATCTGCTTACTGCTACAAATTCTTGTTTTTTTTTAATTCGTGGGAAATCATCTGGTCAAAGGATTTTTTTTTATTTTGAGCCACAAGCATTTGACTGGAAGAAACTGCACCCTGAGAATGAACCTGGTGTCTAGTCTGAGCTGTAATGCTATATTTGTCTGGTAACATCGTATCTAAATATAAGAAAAGTTGTAATGCATATGTGTGTTTACAGGGATATATTAGTTGTTTTGAATACAAAAAAAGAAGTGGCTTCATATGTGAGTGAGAGGGAGGTATGAGGGATGTTGCTGGGGACGTGAGGGGGCGGCAGCCAGAAAAAAATTGATGCTACTATAGTATAATATCTACCCAGGCATTTGCGACCTACCATAAATGACAATGCACACATTATTGCTGGAAAATGCTCAGGAAAAATGATGATCTGTTTAGTGATTTTTTTAAATGACATCAAATCAGTTTATAAACAATAAAATCACAATTTGATGATTTTTAAAAATTTTCTGTATAAAAAATTGTTAATGATTTTTAATACATAAGCAATTCACCGTTCACTACCTTTAAACCTAATATATTTCATGCTTCCAACAGTTGGTAAATATCATACCATAGTAAAAAATGAATAGTAGATATCATACCATGGTAGAAAATGAATAGTAGATATCATACCATGGTAGAAAATGAATAGTAGATATCATACCATGGTAAAACAATGAATAGTAGATATCATACCATGGTAAAAAATGAATAGTAGATATCATACTATGGTAGAAAATGAATAGTAGATATACTATGGTAAAAAAAATGAATAGTAGATATCATTCCATGGTAAAAGATGAATAGTAGATATCATACTATGGTAAAAAAAATGAATAGTAGATATCATACCATGGTAGAAAATGAATAGTAGATATCATACCATGGTAAAAAATGAATAGTAGATATCATACTATAGTAGAAAATGGATGGTAGATATTAAACAATACTAGCACCAAAAAATTAGTAACCTCTACTGAATAATAATAGAAGATTAATCTTGGAAACTATTGCCAATGAGTGACTCATAATTGAAGTCTTGTATTAGATGACTGTAGTAAGATGGAAATTTTCTAAAAATTATTGTTAAAATCTAGAAGGAAAAGGTTTCCTTTAACGTTTCATTATGAAGGGAAAAACATACATTATAATTAACTAAGACTTATATGCCATAACTCTTCCGGGCCTGGCTGATCACGGCTCTACACAACTTCCTATCCTTTGTAGTTCTTTACAATGTTTATCCCTTTACTATTCTTCCCAATCCCTGTTCTACTATCCATTTACACAAGCTTGTTAGATTACTTGTTCTTTCCTTCTGCCTCCCTTGCCTTTAATATGTCCAATGGCTGTTAAATTCTCCAAACCCTCTTCACTTACTATGTCCCATAATTTTCTACTGCCTCTGATTTCTCCTTTTTGTCTCCATTTTCCTTTAAAACTTCCATATTCCTTACATGTTCTATCTATGGTATTCTCAGCATCCTTCTGTATAACCACATTTCTGTTACCTCAAGTTTCCTCTTCATTTGTGAGGAACTTGTCCAGCATTCACTGCCATATATGAGGACACCTTGTTCAAATTTAAATTCAAGGGATTTTTACATACACACATATACATTCACTGGCTACTTAATTAAGTACACGTGAACAAGGGCCATTTAATGCAAGTTTCTAATCAGCCAATGACGTTGTAGCAATTTAATGCACATAAGCATTTAAATATTGTCTTGGTAACCTGCTGATTTTTCATTTCATGCATTAGTATGGGAAAGAAAAGTGATTTAAGTCACTTTGATTGCGGCATGGACATTGGTGCCAGACAGACGTGTCTGAGTATTTCAAAGACTGCTGACCTACATAACCATCTCTAGAGTTTACAGAGAATGGTTAGAAAAAGAAAAGAATCTTCCAGTAAGTAGCAATTTTATAGGCAGAAATGCCTTGTTGATGAAAGAAGTCAAAGGAGAATGACCAGACTGGTTCAAACTGATAGAAAAGCAAGAGTTGTTTGAATAACCAATCTTTACAATGGAGGTAGGCAGAAGAGCATGTCTGATTTTCAAAATGGAAGATTACTTTTTAACAGCATTCATGAAATCTGTTGTTCCTTTCATGCTTTTCAAAAGAAATGCATCAGCGTACTGACAGTTCGAAATGATTTCATCACTTTTATTTGTTAGATTTTTCATGTTCTTAAATTCTATGATTTGTAGTTTCTCCTAAAACTAAACTAAAAATCTCTAAGCATGAAGCATCATTGTAAATGATAAATAAAATTGAAATTAATGGATGATGATGATGATCATCATCATCATCATCATCATTTGCTTTCTGTTCAATACAATCCCTTACCAGGTCATTATCTGAAACCTGAAGTAAAGCAAGGTATGCATTCTGTTTGCACAAATTATGTTAAGTGATACTTAACATGTACAGTGTTTATATCTTCTTTATATTGTTTATACTTTTCCTGAGTAGATGAGCATTTCCACACAATACAATTTTTGAATTTCTTGTAAACAGGGCCTATCTCACTTATTGCCTATTGTGGCATGTGGGGGCTTCCTTACTTTGCTCGATTCAGCAGTAGCAACAACAGAAGTAATCAGCAGGGTACAACCAGAAGTCACAAAAATTCTGACAGAGCCCTATTCGGTCTCTTTTCCATCTTCCCTTTCAGCAGCCTCTACTTTTAAGCCCAGCTCAAAGGGCTACACACAACCCTGCTGCCAAAGACATATGGCCCTGTCTTGGTAGCTTGACTTAAGATTTCTCATTGGGAACAGGCAGAGAAATCTCTCCTCAAGATACCCACTAAAAGGAAAAATGACACAACCCTTGCTGCAGAAGACACATACCAGTCATAGCAGTTTCACACTGTTCCCATGGGTACAAGCAGTGAAATCTCTCTCTACAAGAACTTTGTTAACTGGGAAACCCAACTGTTTTCCTCACAAAATACATCTATTTTGCACTCTCTCTTTTAACCACAAAATAAAACCTGTTAGGCAGGTATTTTAAGCCTTGGACTTTGTTTATTCTAGTCTCACCCTTAAGTCCTTAGCCACTTGTGGGTTGTGAATTGATCTACATAAGCATTTTTGCTTCAGAGAAGAAACTTGCATGTAGAGGCTTTGGGCTCCAGTTTTCTTCAATTTGTTTTTAGCCAAGTTTTTGCTTCTTGTTTCAGTTTTTTTTGCAGATTTTGTGGCAGTTGTATCTACTTCAGCACTACTTTTCAGATTTAACCCAAAATCTCTTGTATATTTATTTTTATTATTTTATTCCTTTTGATTTCTGGTGTATACTCATTTCTTTCCAGGTCCCAACCAGAGATCTAAGGTCAGAAATGGTATCTTGATACTTTCCACTGAACATTTTTGGAGTGGGGGGAAGGAGAAAAAAAACTAAGATCACATTTATTTTACATAGATAAAGCCCTTTGTAAGGTGTGGGTTGTACTTGTGAGTAGGTGTTGGCTGTACTTATTATTATTATTATACACATATAGTAGCCCACAGAGGGGTTGCCACTTAAAATAAAAATATAAGGAAGATACAGGAAGATACAGGAAGATACTGACACCAGAAACTGAGTTACAACAAAAGTCTGAGTTCTTAATAAAAAAGCCAAAGTTTTATTATTGGTAAACAATCAATGACATATATGTACATTTGTTGATTTGTAAGAACTGATAGGAGTCACTACTTGGTAAGGGGGAAATATTAAAAACACAAAAATGTTCCAAAGTGTGAATGCGTAGACATGCAAATGTGGTTAGATTAATAGTCCTGAAAAGAGAGCAAGGTAACCACATTTGAGTGGTAAGTCTTTGGAAATGTTTGTATGTTATGGTCCTTGATGAAAGGATAAGTTAAACTCAAATCACTTGAATGAAGTGATTTGGGACTGGTGAGTAAAATCCAAAAATGGTGGTGTGCTGAATGAAAAAGATGTTGCACGTGGCATGTTATTATGTAAATCCAGAAATTGGCGGGAAACCAAATCAAGATGCTGTGTTGCAAAGTAGAATTGAATTTGGTGCCAATGAAAAGGGTGCCAAAATGTGGCATGGTTGCTAAGTAACCAAACATAAAATAGCATTAGTCATCATTGATGGTTTTTCTGAAAAAACAAATGTTGAAAGAATTAACATGAAAAAACAATTAATAAATTAACAAAGCAACAAGAATGAATTTACAGTACTGGGTTGTTCAACAGAAACGACAAGTTGCGCTTGACTGTCAAATCCTGAGCAATGGCAAAGAAAAGAAAGGAAAAGCAGATTCACTGCATCTTCCCGAGAGAGAGGATAAGCTAAGAAAAGAAAGGAAAGGCAATATCTGCAGCTTTCCATGAAGGAAGAGAGGAAAAGAAAGCAAATATGAATAAAAACAGGAAGGCGGACCTCATCACCAAAAAGGCAAAAGTTGCTTCTACTTTCTTCAGGCAACTCTTTCAGTCAGAGAGGTGATCAATACTGTCATAATAACAGGATCACTCGTAAACCTGGCAGGGAGGGGAATAGTCCAAAGAGAGGCCAAGAAAGCTCTGTATACAGATAAGGTTGTTATGCTCACATAACTTGGCTTGTCTTTTCTAGTTCTTTACTTAAGACATTAAGTAGACATTTGGAAAACATCTTTTCTTTAAGCAAAGGTTCCTACTAGTATTCCGGAACTGTTCATCAAGGTTTCATGGATTTTATATGCATAATATTTGAAACATTGAAAGTTTTGTTAGAATTGAGAAACACTGGTACGTGGAGGGACACAACAAAACCATTGTCAGTCAAGGGAGCTAATCCATTTCTGGTTGCTAAACTGGTGGATGCAACACACATAAGATAAATTAATATTATTGCAAAGAAGAAACATATAAACTAAAAAATATTAATAATACTGTCATCTGGGTTAAATTAAAGATTTATATAAAAAAAATTAATACAGGACATTTAAGATATCCTGATAAAGTCTATACAAACAGGATACAGGACAAAATCCTTAAATTAGATGACATATCTCATATAAAGAGGACACATTCTGAATAAAGTGGAAATAACTGTTTAGGAGACTGAGTCATTTGTTTCATTTTTTCTGTTTGTTTTCACACGCCTTTCTTCTGCTTAAACCTGGGCCACATAGAAAAATATGAGGCACATAGAAACAAAAAACAATCTCAGTAATCAACTTAGCAGTTATACTTCTCTTTTTATGTGCTGTGTCTCTTCCAGACATGGCCAATTATGGCTCTCTACAACTTCCTGTCTTTTGTAGCTCTTAGCAATGTTGTTTTGTTTCTATCACTTCCAGTCGTTGGTCTGCCACCTATTTACATAGGCTCATTAGCTAGATTGCTTCCCTTTTTTCCTGTGTCCAAGAAATTTTAACTGTTTCTTTCTGATTCAAAGTGTTTTTTTCATTCTCATTTTTTTTTTTAAAGCATTTCACCCTAAGCAAGGGGGAAATCCACTAGCACGCAAGGGGTTACAGAGGATTTGGAGCGAGAGCAGATAGGAGTGATAGAGGAAAGGATGAAAAGAAGGATAGGGGATAGATCAGGGCATCTGGAGACGTCGATTGACATTACATTTGAATAGTTGGAGATTATAGCTATCAAGGAAACAGGAATAGGGAAGAGAGTTCCACAGGCGAGAGGTGTGAGATATGAAGCTATTGGAGTAGAAGAGACGTCTACATTTAACAGTTTCAACAGTGAAAGGGTGAAAGCGGGATGCCAGCCTCGTAGGATGCTTGAATTCATGAAGTCTGGGAACCAGCGAAAGCAGCTCATCAGAGCAATTACCATGAAAGTATTTGTAAAAAAGACAGAGGCAACGGCACGTCTGTGAGAGAGTGACTGCAGACGAGATGCCAGATCAGGGCCAATTACATTGCATATCCATCTCTGGATCTTCTCAAGAACCCCGAGACAAACAGAAGGGGCTCCAGAACATATATGACAGCAATACTCAAGGATGTTCCTTGTTGCTTACATGCTCCATCCATGGTATTCTCAGCAGCTTTCTGTAGGACCATATCTGTTGCTTCAAGTCTTTGTTCATCTGCAGTGTAGAAGCATTGATATGATATAGTTCAGCACTCTTTTTTTTGTTTCTAATTAAATTTTCTTGTTTCTTAATCCGGCACAGGCTTATAGATTTTATCATCTCTCAGTTACATCTCTGTCTTTGGGCAGATTGTGGCTCAGTTGCAAAATAAAAGGAAAATTACACTGTGAGGTGCCCACCTCTGGGGAACAGATGCCCAAGACTGCACCTTCTCATAGAGAAGGATCAGTGCTTGCACTGAGGCCAGCGCAACTGAGGGTTGTGGGGACTTGGGGAATTTTTGTTCTTGGCCCAAGTGTACATGCTTGGGTTCCCCACATTAAACCCAATCTTTTATCATGACCCGTCTCAGTGGGAAGGCTAGAGTAAATATACTTAATACTTTGTTTAGCTTTTAGGAGGCATCTGTCATTATTCCAATGTGCCTTAAGCTTTCAAAAAATTTCCCAGTTAGGTAAATTTCTGTACTTGCTTGATTTTGACATTTTGAATTTGTAGCTCACATCTTCAACTGTTCTTGTTGACAGCCGTATATTCTGAGTTTTTATAGTTGATGTCCTTATTTAGATGTCTTCTGATTTCATTTTTGTCAACCAAAGAGTGCTCTCTTGTCTGAATTGTACACTGAAAGAATAAATTAGTTGAAAAGTTGTGATAATAACAAAAGTAACATTAAAAATAAATTCAATAGTTTAAACAACTTTTGGGATGATTATAATTCAACTGAAAATTAAAAAGTATATTTTTTAATCTTTGGCAAACACAGAGAAAAACTCAGGATTAAAAAGATTTTATATTTATTTGTAAATAAAATGATTTTCAGAAACAAGTTTCTTATTTCTGTCATTTTATTACTTTTTGTTCATGAAATACAAGAACCGTATTGAATAGTCATACTAGTGCAAATTTTTTAACTTATACAATAAGCATGCTGTTTCAAATAAATGTTCCAACATGTATTTTTTTTTTCTTTATATAATTTTAATAAATTAATTTATAAATAATAATAATAATAAATTATTTTTTAATATAATTTTAATAAATGTACCAGTTCAAGTAATAGTGTCAGGAAGTTATTTAAAAATCAATAAGTGTGTTCTACGAAACAGGCACCACAGCTATGTTGGAGAGAATTGAAGGAAATAATTCAATCCAGCTGGCACTTGTATTCGCTGTACAAGAGTACATTACATTTATTTGTTATCTTTTTTGGCTTGACTGATTTCCAAAGGAAGCTCAAAGGAGACAAGAGGAAATAATGTACATATTGTACATTGTGGCAGACGTGAGGAGGCAGAACCTGGGACGAGCACAACTAGTTGCGACTTGCCTTGTCCCCGCCAAAAAAGAGCCTGTATTTGCTTAGCATGTAAAGCTACTGCAGTTGAAATGAAGGAGAAAAAAAAAGCACTTACCGCTCTGCCGTAATCCGTCCTTGGCCAGATAATGTAAAAGAATAAGGAGGGACTTGCATTGCATTTTTATGCAATAAAGATGCAATGCATTATGGGACAGAGACGCAATGAATTATGGGATCGCATGGAGATGCAAGGGATTATGGGTATATGGACAAATATAAAAGCAAGTAATTTTTCCCAGTGCAGGGTTCTTGGAGTGACATTCATGGTTGGCGGCTGGAAAAGTCTGTTAGTGCGATTTTGAGACAGAACTCAAGAAGGAACGACCTGAGGTTGGAATACCAGTTGGGAGAGCTTGAATTTACTCGCTGGTTGCTGTTTTCTTTTTATTTTCCCACAAAATGAGAGTTTTGTTTGATTACTAAGGGGATAAATTGTCTGAGCGGAGCTCATAGGAAATAAATATTATATCAATGAATTCCTATTTGGTTGTATTTTTTCTTAGGAATCTGATATTGTAGTTGATTAAATTGTTAATCTTGGTTAACACACTTCAGAACAGGAAGCTGTAATAATTTACTTTCTTTACTTCAGAGCTGATCTTTGTAAGATCTGAAACTGATCTTCTCTAATCTACTGCGATATGATCTCCTCCCCTAAGACTATCAACCTGTACAAAATGAAAAGTTCTCAGCTCAACCAATTTCTCAAAGCCTGACCAAATAGTCAAACATCAGAATTAAAAAAATATTTTCTTGGTCAGACTGGAAAACTCTTAGTATCTCCTTGTATATATTTGGGACAGTTCATTTCATTTACAATAGTGAAATTATATGATAGAACTGACCAATGTTCCCTCATATAAGGGTGATACATTGACCAATATTTTTGCTGCAGAACAACATCTCTTGTAAATACAATGCAGTGAATGAACATGAAATTGGGATGGGAAGTTCTTCTGCACATAGTATATTTTCAGACTATCACAATCAAGCAATAACTTTTTTTTATTCTGTACAATATGCTTTATCTGGTCATTGAGTCCAACATCTTGAAGATAATGAAAACATCCTTGAAAAATGTATAAAATCATAACCAGGAATATTCTTTTATGGTGGAATACCCTATTAATACACAAAATCAACAGAAAAAAATTCTATGAATATTCCATCAAAACCAAATTTCAGTGGAAGATCAAACAAATGAGCAGGAAGAATATACCAGAGATTACTCATGCTGCCAAGTAAATGAAGCTTCTGAAAATTCTGAAGAGGTCTAGCATCAAAGAATTATAAGTGCAGAAAAACAACTCTACAGAGCAGCATAGAAATCAATTACAAAAACTGACTTTCAGTGCATCTACTCTTCCAGACTCTGTGTTGCTGGAATCTGGTCATGGAGCCATTTGAGATTTTATGAACAAAGGCATAATAAAAATATTCTTGGGATCTAAAAGGTAGATTTTATTACACAGTTTTACAGTGTGAAATTTGATTGATTGATCTTGTTTAGTTGTTTAGTGGCATGTCAAATTCTATCGGTTATTTAATGCTGAAATCTAAACATTTTGAACATGATTATATACGAGCTTCAAATACAAATAAGATATATTGTTGGTCATTTTGCTATAAAATGTATTTTTGATAATTCTACTATGGAAGGTATAGTTGGTATATCTTAATATAAAATTGTATTGTTGGTCATTTTGCTTTAAAATTGTATTGTTGGTCATTTTTATATAAAAAAGTATTGTAGGTATTTTTAATATAAAAATGTATTTTTATATTTTCATAGTGTTTTCTTTTAGTTTGGCAGTTCACTATTTGCTCATAGCTGGGACCCTAATGTGTCCTGCCACCTTGGGTCAGGGTTGATCTGGGAACAACAGCAAAATCTCTAATGTCTTGATTCTAGGCATTGCTGTCAGATGTAGGTGTGAAATTTGAAAGAAATTTACATTTCTTAAATGACATAAAATAATAATAATGGCACAGAATACAAAATTTACAAAAGAAACTTACACAAAATTTTATATAAGATAACAAGTTCTAATTACAATTCTTTTGGGCTCATAAAAATAAATTATTATTGATGAAATGTTCACTTATTTTGATTCCTTTGACTGACAAAAGGAATTGAGAAGGTTAATGATTCACAGGCACCACTGAGTTTCTTTTAGACAATAGTTCAGTTTGATAAACTGAGATTCAAAATGAGATAAATCTTGTATTTTCATAAAATGTTCAAAATCATGATTAATACCTCTAATTTTGTGATGAACATTCACAAACAACTATAGATAGATAATTGTATATCTCTCTAAAGTAGTAGAATTTTCTTCTTCCAGCTTTCTTTTCTTTCAACTTCATTCTTTTCAGCATCATCAGCAGTGACTTTCAGTTTTTCTTTTGCTCAAATCTCAGAACCAGCTGAACACAACTTTCCTGTGAATGCTGAAACCCCTATGCTTTTTGCATTCTTTCTCTTGTTCTAAGTTCAGCTCCCAGCAACTGCCAATGATTTTTTCCTCTAAAAGCCAAATGACTTCTGCTTGTCTGACAAGCCAGACTTCTTAAAATGCAACAAATTGGCTCTGATTTGAATTAGAAATTTGAACTTACTTTCCCTATTGCTTAAAAAATCACAAAATGTATCTCTTTAAAGCACACCTGTTTTTATACTTTTTATATTTAGACTTCTTTTGGGACCATAAGACTTGAGCCTCTCTCTTTTTTTGCAACTTTTTGAAAACCAAATTTTATACATGTTTCTTTTTTTAATCTATCAGTTTTCATTTTAGTGGTTCTTTTATAGCATCAATATGAGCCTCACATATACAAAGTTTTACACATCAAATTTTATTAATGCCATATTTTTTATAAACCTCTGACTTCATTATAGCAGCTTTTTTATTTAAAGAATGTGTTAGTAACTTTCTTCTTTTAATAAAAGATTTTTTAAACACTCCTCTCAAAAGAACATGTAATAAACAAACCTAGTCTATTGTATTTTTTTTATTTACTCTTGAATTATTTTTATATGATTTTACATTTCTTTTTTATGAGATAAATTTTTATACACTGACAGCATATTATACAGAATCAGAGAGGGATGGGTTAAGAGTAGTCTTCCTGAAATGGACACTGGTATCTTAATTTTAGTTTATTCTAACAATACAGCTTATAAATAGCATCAAAATGAATTATTTATTCAATATGGCTTCCATTATTCTCAATTACAGCCACAACACAATGTTGAAAAGCTGTGCATCTCCTAACCACAAAGTTCTTGTATATCTTGGTTCACTCTTCTTTGATGACAACCTTGAGAGCTTTGAAGTTGGAGGTCTTGTTAATTGCCTACTCAAAAAAACCTCACACACCAAAATTTAGCAGGTTCAGGTCAGGACTAGAGAATGTCTGCACCTTTGTAGCTGTGTGATTGGGAGAACTGCTCTGGGTTCATACATCATTGCCTTCTGGATAGTTGATATTGAACCATGACTAAGCATGGTATCTCAAGACCTTGTAGTAGATATCAGCACCCACCTTTTCTCCAGGCTTGTAGAAGAATAGTTTGTTTTTTTTATCTCATTGAGGCCACACTATCTATTGAATACCCACTACTAAATTTAAAATGATATGTGAAGCAGAAGTGAATCTTTAATCATAAAGAATGTTAATATTCACAAGTTGCTCCCCTTGGCAACTCTTCAACTGGAAAAGGGGCAGCTTACTTGGAAAAGGCTGAGCAGCCATTTTAGATAGGACACAGATATGGAGAACAAAGGAATCTGAATAAAACATTTTCTTTCGATTATGTATCCTAGTTCCTTTAATTTGAATTCACATTGGTAGCAGAGCATGTCGATCAACACAATGGCTTCCAAATTTATTTCTCCTTCTATTTTAAACACAGATAAATACAACACTTGGAAAAAAGAAATGCAAGTTTGAGAACTTGTTACCTGCATCGACAAACCTTGCTGCACACGCATTGTATTTTTATCCTTGGAAGGAAAATCCAGAAAGGCCGTATTGGAACTGGACATTACCATATTACATGTCAATGATGGAATTAAAAATTAGATGAAAAGTTGGATAAACTCTTTTTAGAGGACATTAACCAGTTGACTTTTGTAACATACAAACTGTTGGAACAATATTGATAGCAGAATGGCATGTCAATCGAGGACTAACTTATTGTTATATTCCGTGCTAATAGGAATATATACTTGAAAAACAAGGTGAATAAAATAAGTAAAAGTTTATTGTAAATACCAGTACAATAAGAATTTAAGTAACAGTTATGCACAAAGTTGTCGCAAGTCAATCCAGTAGTGAGTGCTGCTATTGGAAGGTCGGTAGTTCTCGCGTTGGTCTGGGTCATACTTAAAAGATCCCAGCTAATATATTTAGCTACCCCACACGAGCGTTACATGTGGCACAAGGCTGGGTTTAATGTGGGATCTCATTCCATTACATCACTTATTAACTTCAGCTGTCATGTCGTAACGTTAAAGGATCACAAAATACAATTATCAAAGCTGGTACTTGTCTACAGAGCATTAAACAGTGTGAATCTGAATGAGCAACTAATAAAAGCAGCCATTAGTGAATTAACACTGTCTGCAATCTCCAAACAACTTAAAAAGATTATATGCAGACAATTTTCCGATGCTTCTTTAACAAATACTGCACCAGTTGTGATAAAGAGAAATATGGATTGTGCCTACAATGAAAACAACCAGGAAGACACTAATGAAGCAAATTATGATCACTTGTTAAACTGGCGTCTTTCTCAGTTTTCCAGTTGATGAGGTAACAGAAGAAGAGGATGTAAGAACAAAATCAGGGTACCTTCAGACAAACGTTCAGGCTCATTTGAACCTGACGGCAATACCACCAAATGCTTCACATGTGGCTGCAAATTCCACTTGAGTTACAATTGTCCATATGCCAATAGCACCAGTAATAAGCAGGATAGGAGTCAAAAGGATGACTACATATTGTAGCCAACATCATACTGATGAGTCAGCAAAAGTGGGAAGACACTGGTCACACATTTTTGGGAGAGGTCCTTGTTCAGCAGTCCTAGACAGTGGTGCTTCTGTCACTGTTTGTAAGACTAAATGGTATGAGTGTTTTGTGGAAACCATTCCTGTACAACAACAAAAAAAAAATGTCTGAGAAGGACTGAGAACTTACAAGTTCAGTGATGGAAAGAAACTAAAATCACTATTCACAGCTGCATATGTCATTGCCAGCATTGACATCAGTATTGTTACTGATGCTGTAGACTTGGAATATTCTGCTTTTATTAAGCAAAGATGCCATGAAAAGAGCCAAGATATGTCACAATTTTGAAAATGACAGTGTCACAATGCTGAGGAAAAAAATTCTACTGTGGTGTACCCCACCTGGTCAGAAACACATCCCTATTTTCAGACCCTTCACCAGATCAAGGTAAGTTTAATCAAATACTTTTCATTAAAAAAAGTAATTAAATTACTACCAAAACCAGATCAGAAAAAATTAGAATTGCAACAAAATTACAGAGACAATTCAGCCATCCAATTAGTAAAAGTTGTGTGATCTAGTTAAGAATGCAGGATTAAAATATCCTAAATTCATAAAAATTTTACAAGAACTTCCTAATTCATTTGAAATGTGCATTTGAAATAAAAAGGCTGGACCCAGTCCCCTTGTTGGGTTCTCGTTTGGATCATATTTGAATGAAAGCATTGCCATGGACATAAATGAAGTTAATGGAAACAAATATTGTATCTAATTGATCAAGGTACAAGATACAGTGTTGGAATCAGGATTCCAAGTAAGGAATGTTTTAACATTCTTAGTGAAATATTCACACACAGGATAGCATATTTTGGAACTCCAGGATCTGTCCTCACTGACAATGGCAGAGAGTACAATAACCAATCATTTAGGGACATGGCACAGAACTTGAATATTGTAGTACGCACTGCTGCTGCTGAAAGTCTATGGAACAATGGTTTGAATGAATGACACAATAGGATACAGGGAGAAATGTTGGAGAAAATGATTGAAAACACAAGTTGTAGTTTTGATGTATCACTTGCATGGGCCATAAGTGTCAAAAATACACTTGACAGTGTCCATGGTTATAGTCCTAACCAATTTGTTTTAGGCAGAAATCCCAACTTGCCTTCTTTTTTAAAGGACAAATTAGAAGGTATTTCTACCAGTGAAGTTGTTGTAAACAATCTCAACACAATGCATGCTGCCAGGAAACATTTCATAGCATGTGAGTCTTCAGAAAAACTAAGATGCATACTTCGTCAGCAAGTTTGAACAAATGTAGTGCAGTCATACAAAAATGGTGATACTGTTCTCTATAAAAGAAACATGTGATAGAATGCTTGGTCCAGGAACTGTCATAGAGTGAAAACATAAGCAGGTCCTTAGTCAACATGGTGGTAAATATGTGAGTGAGAGTGTATCCATCTGATTTAGTCCCCATTCCTGAAGCATATCAAAGTTCTAATAGTAAACAGATTTGTAAAGCTAGACTTGTAGCTTGAGGCTTCCAGGACAAAGATGCTTGCAATATAAAAAATCATTCTCCCACCTGTACTAAAGAAGGTCTTCTCATAGCATTAGGAATAATGGCATCTAACCATTGGATGTGTAAATCCATGGACATAAAAACCACGTTTCTACAGAGTAAACAGTCTAATTGGTTTATTTGGATCCTCCAAAAGAGGCCAATGTACCTCCATGTTATATTTGGAAGCTCTCTAAATGTGTAAATGGTCTGATTAATCCTTCAAGATCCTGGTACTTGACACTCAAAGATGAATTAATTAAATTATGTGTAGGAATTTCAAAATATGATTAGGAAATATTTACATGGCATTTTGGAAACAAACTGCAGAATATAATTTCTGCCTATGTTGATGATTGCTGCTTTGCAGGAATAGAAATCTTTCAGATCAAAGCTATTGACAAAAATTGAAAACCGTTAATCTTCACCAGTTGCTCCCCTTGGCAACTCTTCATTGGGAAAAGGGGCTGAGTGGCCATTTTAGATACAGCACATACATGGAGAAGGAAGTAGTCCAAATAAAACATTCTCTTTCCATTATATGTCCACGTTCCTTTAATTTGAATTTACAAAGTATATAAAAGCATAATATCCCCCCCCCACCGCCAAAAACAGAACCAAGGGACAAAATAATCCAGCAAAATAAATTAATTAAAATAGAAGTAAAGAATATCTTCATTAACAGATCACTACATCTATCAGAGAGATGAAATTTAAATTTTTATTATTGCATTATTCTTAAATTTTAACACATCAGCAGATAGCTATTAATGTCAACAACTGACCACAAATAGTTATTAATTTAAAAAAATTAGTAATTAATGTATAATATTATCCATAACTACATGTACAAGAATGTTGTTTTTCATAAAAGTTAAAAATAAATAACCATAAATACGTAAAAAATGCGTATATTGTGGAAAATTCCTTCTTCCACAATATAGCTATTTGTGATATGTTATAATGCTTATTACCTAAACATTAATAATACTGAATATTTTTTTTAAACATTAAAGTATATTTAATCACATCTCCCTAATAACTGTTGCAATCTGTAAATAAATTGGTTTTTTTTTTGCCAAAGGTGGCAATAGTTAATAATAAAAATTTCATCTGTTTAAAGTTAAACTTATGAAAATTTCAGATCACAAAATTGAAGTAATGGAATAACCTGTCACCACCATGAGTAACTACACTATAGGTAGTAACTACCTATAAGTATCTGTAAGTCAACGGACTACAGGAGTCTAGCTGGGATCTGTTGAGTACGACTCAGACTTACGTGAGAACTATCAACCTTCCAATAGTAGCACTCACTATTGGATTGACTTCCAACAATCGTGCGCATAAATGTTACCTTATTTCTTGTACTGGTTTTTACAATAAACCTTTACTTATTTTATCCACCATGTTTGTCAAGTATATATTCCTATTAGCACAGAATATAACAAAAATATTTTATAATACTAGTTTTTACTTAATCTTGAAAGGTTATTTGTCAAAGTCACTGTTTTAAAAAAGAAAAAAAAGAACAGTTATTCCCAATGTTTGCCTTAAGATACAAATGAAGTAAAAAGTTATTTTCTTTATGGTAAAAAACAAAGGTGAGAGAAATGGATTACTCCTTGTTCTTATTTGTGAAAGGAAGTGGATAACAGGGAACTTGTTATCTTTTTCTTGGATGGATGGAGTAGAAGTTTTCTGTTTGGAATTGTTAGCATTGGTTCATTGAATTTTTCTACCAAAAAGAAAAAGAAAACATCCATCAGCTTCCTTTTATTTAGCTACCACCACAGACTTCCTAAAAATCAAAACCACATTTTAAATATTTTAAATGTCTTTGAAGTTAAATTTTAGTTTTATTTGAAAGATAATAGTCTAAAACTAATCTGTAAAAAACAAGAATAAATTTATTTATATAAATTAAGTTTTTTGAAATTTTTAAAACATTGGCATGGTCACTCACCAGTAATTGAACCCCTCACTACAGATGACAAATGAAAACAACAAATTTTAAAATCTCTTAAATATTTGTCTTTGAGATTTGTTTTAAAGTAAATTAGTAAATTTAAGGATTAATTAACTTTAGTAAAAGTAATACTTACTTTTTGCTTAAAATATAGTGAAAATAATGTTTGTTTATGTAGTTCATCAGTGTCATAGATCAACAATAGTAGTTTTCTAGTTTTCACTTCTGAGTATAAAAAGCTCACAAGAAATTTTGAAAAATACAAATAAATAACAGAACAAATTATCTTTAATTTTATATAAACACTAATTTAAGTTAACATTTGACTCACCTACTGTTGTTAATGAAAGGTGTACCTTTTCCACAACCAAACTTTTCCTAATTTTATTTTATGGAATATAGGTTTCATAAATTTATGGAATATAGGCTTAAAAAAATTTCAACCTGTTGTGTATTTGTTTTTGTTCGATATTATTTTATTGAAATCATTTTTGATGATCTGTGAGATACTTTTTTGGTAGATATTCATACCACTTCACAACAAATCTCGCCAGCTAATTTTAGAACAGTCCAAAACTGCTGAGTTGGAATAAAGTCTCACAGCTTGTATTCTGGTAACAAGCCTCAATTATAGCTAACAACAAATATGGATGACTGAACTGCTGTAACAAGGCAGTAGCCTTGAATGAGTCAAATTAGTGCATGAAATAGTGTTTAGTGAATTGCAGTATTGAGAGACTTGATAATCTTAAGTGAAGGAGTAGAGATGGAGAAAAATATAGAAGAGTGGTTAATAGGGTTGGAACATGATGAGAAAAAGTTTGGATTAAAAATATTAATTTGAACCTATAAAATATTTATGAGGAAAGGGAGAATTTGAAACATAATTAAACTAAGTAGGATTCAGTAAAATCCAGTATAACTGAGATGCCCTGCCTAAATCCACAAACCTGAGGAAGACCTGATTACTATGCCAAAATTCTGCAAAAACCAGACTGATTTAGGGAATCTTTATTTAGAATCCTATGTAGCAATTCCACAGGATAAGCTTACCAAAATGTCTGGTATTGGGTACTTTACAAGTATAGGTTACAGATAATGCCAACTGGAAATTTACAAAGAGGGTCTTTGTGCAAATGCCTAATTAATCAAAGTCTCCATGGAACTATTACTCTTATTATGAGCACAGATGGAGGCAGCAGAAGGGTCACAGATGGAGAATAGTTGAGACAGCAGATAGAGAGATGTGGAGTGTTACTTTTGGCAGCTTAGGGATAAAACTGCTGTCTATTTTCATCAAATTTTCTAGCAGCAGTGAAGTTCATAACATACCCACATTTAACACATTAGATTTCACTCAAGGGAAGAATAGAAATTACTGAAGTCAAACCGCATGAGTGTGATGTATGCAGCTTTTATATTTTCTCACCATTGATAAATTGTTTCTAGCTTCAACAGAGTTGGTCCCTTCTGCTAGAGAATTCTCTCCGTTTATGAAAGTTGCTTGAATAGAGGAAGTCACTAAGATCAATACATTGCTGGATCCACCATTACCACAAAACAAAGCCATAGACTGTTGAGGTGGACATTCCACTCCAGTAAGTACATAACATAAGGTTTCCACTAGGGTGACAAACACAAGTGGAGGAGATGAACAACGTGATGAGCCACACCCAATTCCTGCAACCTTCACCAAATTATGATACTGGGGATTGTGATTATGGGTTAAAATTTACATCAGACATACAGTGACTAGGGAACAGCCACTCCTATGCCATATTTGGTGACCAGTGACTGATTCAGAGCACTGTATTTGGCACAATGACTATTGCTATACTCCACTGGAAATTAGACATCTTTCTGATTCATTCGACATGTTAGTTTGATGTGTGCACTAAGAAAGCAAAAACCACAAAAAAGTTATCTTAATTTAGGTGTTGTATCTCGTCAGAATGTTGACGATTATAGCTCTCCACAGCTTCCTATCCTTTGTAGCTCTAAGTAGTGTTTGTCACCTTACTATCTCTGTTCTGCTATCCATTTATACAAGTACCTCACGTAGGTTACTCAATGTTTACCTTTGGCCATCTTGCCTTTAGTATGCCCTATGAGTGGCAAATTCTCCAGGTTCTCTTTCCTCATTATGTATACCATAAATTTCATCTGTCTTTTTCTAAGTACAAATGTCATTTTTCTTCCCATTTTCTTTAAAACTTTCATGTTGTTCACATGTTTTGTCTATGATATTCTCAACATTCTTCTATAGAACCACATCTCTGTTACCTCAAGTTTTGTTTTTTCATTTTTGATCAAATTGTCTTGCACTATCAATAAAGAAGCTAAAGCAATCACCCAAAAGTTAGACCTAGATGACCGATTAAGTTGCATCAGCAAGGCGCGAGCCTTTATCACACTAAAAGATCATAAAGAAAATTTCAAAACCAACCCTGCATGCAGACTCATAAACCCAGCCAAAAGCGAACTAGGTAAAATAAGTAAAACAATACTAGAAAGAATTAATTCTGAACTTAAGAAGAAGTTAGGAGTAAACCAGTGGACAAAAACACAAAAGCAACTATCCAAATCTATTACAAATCCATGTAATTCCCAAAAGCTTTGGGATTTCTACGATGAAAAATGGGAAAAATATTCTTAGTGAGAAAATCTGAACCTTGTTCTATTGAATTGAGGCAATTATTAGCAACACTAATTGCTAACTCCATACGTTGATTGTTTTGTACATTCTGTTATAATAAAGATAATTTATTGAAAAAAAAAATCCTTTTTAAGTTAAGAAATGAGTTGAAAGGTGAAATTTTTCCTGGTGGCTTAGTATTTTTACATGGCCTTTTTCCACATCACTCTGCTTAAAATTCTCTATCATCCACCATATGGTATTAATGAAAACACAGTAACTTATTTTCTGGCCTTCAAAGATCATAAAATGTACTGTGAAAAGCATCTCACTCAATTTTGGGGTAACATTGATAAAAGTTATTAATTTAAAAGGTGGCCTAAAAGTTTTTGCTTGCCATTGTATATACCATATTTTCTGGCTTACAAGATGCACTTTGTTTCCTAAAAATTACCCTGAAAAATATGTGCACATCTTCTAAGACAAATGTAGGCAATACCTAGGCTCAAGTAAACTGGCTTGACTGATAAGGACGTGGATTTTTATGTTGAGTCATTACACTATAATGTTAGCTATTTAATTCAGTCTTTTATATGATGTAACCTCAGTAGTTAGCTGTTACAAGTATTTCCAAGACTATAAACCTTCCTGGAGCCAAGCCACAAGCTTAAACATGCTCCGTTTACTAGCAGTGGCAGGATCCTTTCTGCTCTTGACTAGTATGTCATTGCTATACAAACAAAATCAGACAAGTGATTAATGTAAACAATACCTGGCACCAGTATGTGAGGGATGCATGGTGAATGTGTTATTGTATAAGAATGACTTTTTTCTTCTTAGAGATTTATTTCCAATAATAGGGTGCATTTTCTAAGCCACAGCATCTTGTAAGCTGGAAAATACGGTATATATATATATATATATATATATATATATATATATATATATATATATATTTCCATATTTTCCAGATTACTGGAATATTAGCTCCTGAAAAATTAATTTTGGTTGAGCCCTCTGGTTTGAGGTGTGAATTTGTAAACAGTGACTATTTAAGCTAATACTGCACGACTCTTCAACAGAATTGAGTCACTGTGTGTTTATCCGAATCTAAAAATAAAACATGCTAAAATTCACCTTCATCCCGTACCGTAAGCTGACGGCTTAGTGGGAGAAGTTCGGACTGACGCAAATTCAGTCGGGTTTCGATCCTAGCTAGAGGCAACCGGACGTCTAGCCACACTGATGAGCTGTGAAACAGCGAAACAGTCTGTCTGTGGATGACAAAAATATATATATATATATATATATATATATATATATATATATATATATATATATATATATATATATATATATTTTGATGTATATTTGGGCAGCAACCTTTTTTTCATGCATCTTTCATTGATAAAGGCTCGCTGACAAAGAAGATTTAATTAATCTTTTATTGAGGTTTTCCAGCAATCTAACATTTTTCTATTTTTCAGGGTTTCTAGACATATTTATTTATTTTTATTTTAATACTCTTACATTCACAGATCAATTTCTTAGTGTTGCTATTAAACTGAGTAAGAAAGATGTCATAGTTTTGGTTATTTTTTTTATCTTCCAAAGTACTTTCAATCTCATCCAAGATCATCTTCAGGGGTGAATTGCTAAGACAAAAAATGAATGTAATTGATATTTGTGATTTTTTTGTAAATGTGCATGAAATGCGCTCTGTTATAGTCAATTTAAAAAATAACTGTTAAGAATATGTAAGGGAGGTAACTTAATTTACATTTTTTATTATTAATGTTTTAAATTACTCAACCAGCAATTTAAAAAATATTTCTTTTACAATTTGAGTCTCCCAAAATATTGCTTTTATAGGCATTTTTAAACATTGTTGCTATATTCATAATTAATTTTATTTAGTGTTGGCTGCATATTTTTTATATCTTTTAATAACTTGCACAACACAAGTTCCATTTAATGATCATTTCAATAATATCTACACTCAGACTAATGGTGTCGTTATAGGCTAACCTTTAGGTCTTTTGAACTCTAACTTTTACAAGACCCATCTTGAAAACAAAATATAAATTCAATAAACTATATAAATTGTATATCTAAGATATATAGATAATATTTTATACAAAAAAAAACTGTTAATCACATTATAGGACTTAAAAAGAAAATTTTGAAGTTTACTATTGAATTTAATATTAATAAAATAATTCCTTTTCTAGATGTACTTATCAATTATAATTATTATTATATTATTATTATATTATTATTATATTATTATTATAATAAATTCACTACCTTACCATATAAAAATTCATCCAGTTCTAATTTTTGCCTCCTAAAATATATATATCTATAAAATGAAATTTTGAGCAAAAATTTTACAGCAAATATTTCTTTTATACCTTGACTTTTTTAATTGCTAGGAAGTGTTATTGCAATGCCCAGATTGTACTTGGCTCCAAATTTATCAGGAATTGTAAATGCCAAGCATAAATCTCTCATTATGATGAAGACTATCTCTGACCTAATTGGATTGAAAATGGCTGAATGCATAGAGAAGTTTGAATTAACTATAAGATATCACGTGGACATGGCCAGTGGATCAAGTGGTGCCTTTATCAGTAGAGATACATTAATTGGCTGCCATATTCACTTCTATTATTAGACATGACAGCTTACAGTTGATTTCTCCTGATCTCTTAGAAATTATCAAACCTCTAGTATTCATAATAAAAATGGCAGGATTATTCAGCTATGGATAAATTATACAAATATCTATTGTAAGCAAAATAATGCAAATGGAAAAACATAGCTTATTTTTCTGACAAATATCTACAGCAGTTTATATTTTTGTTTTTAATAATTTTGAAACAGTATGCCAGTTAAACCAAGACAGCATTATTGTAATAATTTTCATCCGTTATAATAGTGATATTATCAGTAGCAGTTGGAAACAGTGATCCACAGTTTTACAAGGCTGCGGCTGTTCGCAGCTCCTGTCAAACTCTCTGCCTTGGCAGAGAGGAACCTGGATAAGGCTGTGCGAAAGGGCAGAGTTTCGTCCGGGGAGGTAGACAGACCCGAACCTGTTTATGCAGGTTCTATGGGGATTTTTTGGCAAAGCCTACGGGCTCGGATGACCCACGTTAAACTTGGCCTTGTGCCACATATATCCCTCGTAGTGGTGGTGGTGGTGCTGGGGGTTGTTAAATATTATCAATAGCAGTTGTCTACCTACAGTGAATGCGCAAACACAGTAGAGCCCATTTTGTGTATGTTCGCAGTAGCTCTTTCCTATGTCTCTGTTTCCATTAACATGAGAGAAAATCAACAAACTAACCAACAAGAAAAAAGATGAAAAAAAGGATTACGGGTTTTATATAATAAGGTGAAAGCAAGAATAATTTTTCTTCACAGATAGATGACCAATCAATATGTGATCTATTTGCTATTTGATTTATTGTACTGGAAATCACAAATCATTTATTTTAAACCTTCAAGGCGATATTATACAAAAAGTATTAAAATGTTTAATTACTTTACTTTTTTCTAATTTCCTTATATTAAATTAATTTCCACATAGTCTCTGCTTGTGTTCCACACAGTTCTTTCATAGGTGTTGCAGTACTTGCTGAATAAAATCAATGTTTTCCTTAGTGGTGGCAGTTGCAGGATGTCCAGACCCCACCTCCCCAATCAATTGTTCACTTTTTTTTCACTTTTTCACTGTTGATAAAGCTGGAGTCTCATCCTGTAATGTAGCAATCATGTCAGGATGAATATACTTGGGGGGGGGGGTTGCTAAAATCTTTTCTGCAGGTACAGGAATCCTTTGATTAATGTGGTTAATTTGTACATTGGTAACTATAAAAAAATCAATGTTCAATTACTATGGCCAAACTGAAGAATGTTTTATCACACTAATCAGGTATTATGAATAACTAACTGAATTTTGGTATATAAAAATTTTGGTATATAAAAATTTTAACAGACTAATTGAAAATGCATTAATTGACTGCACATTAAATTGAGTGATGCCTGTACTTGATGACATCATGATGCCAAATTTTTTTTTTTTTTACATTAATGTATTTATTGAACAAAGTAACTAATAATAACAAAACAAAAGCCATTGAAACAAAGCAAGTTCAGTTGACCAATGATGACAATTCCAGAACAACGTAACTATAAACAATTTTTTCTATCCTCTGCCAGCCGGTATGATGGAGAAAGCATTACCTCGAACCGTCGCCAGTGAGACACACTGCAAGAGCCACTCCGTTTCGCGAAGCTCGTTCCTTAATCGAGACGCAATCACGCCAATCCTCCGAAGGAATGCCATCAAACGAAGGCCAATAACCCCTGAAGTCTCCATTGCCACAGGAGTAAAAAAAAATGTTGTCCATTTTCAAGAGAAGTCGCTACTAGTTACTTTTGAGGCCTTCTTTGAACAGTCATATGTCAGTTTATCTGGAAATAACCAATGCAGTTATTAATAAGAAGAGTTGAAACTAATGCATGTAAGATTTTACAGCTCTAGCCTCATTCCTTCATAGTCTGTGAAATTTTCAGCCCACCATCTTATGATTATAAGCATTGTTCTTTAAGAGTGAATGTATTAGTGTTTTATTTTTTCTGCTACATACTTTCATTAATCTTCCAAACATTATCTCTATTCCAAGTAACTCTTCCAAACATTAACCCAGTTTTTATGTTTGAAGAAATCAGGTAATTCAGATGTTTTTCATTGAGATTTGTATTTCTCCAGTAGGACTATTTCATTATCTTTTGGTTGTTTCACTCTTTTCCAATGCCCCAAATATAGGCACTGCAGTTGGATTGATTTTTATATTCATGTTCAAACTTTCTCTTGGTTGTGTTAAACATGCTATGTGTTGCATTCCTTATTTTCTGAGTATTTGAATAAATAATATTTGTACTTATTTAAAGGTTGTTAAAAGCACACTAAAGCTTGAAATCAAATCACTTCCGATTTATAGAATTCAAATTATAATTTTCTTTTTTAAAAAATTAATAAGGGGAGACGACTTTGTAAATAGCCAAACTTCAACACCATTTAAAATTTAAAGTTAATATAACTTATACTTTTATAAAGCTCAAATCATCAGCAGTTAAATGGTTTTTGAATGTACATGCTTACAACTTAGAATTTTAAAAAATAAAGCATGGAAAGATGAAAAATAAATGAATAAGTTTTGCATGAAATAATGTTTATTTTGCAAAATTAATTTATTTCAATATGAAAATAAATAATAATTTTTTAATTCTCTTTTACAAAATAAAGATATCATTATTTGATACTGCAAATTGTAATCTTTTTATTCCTCTTATGTTGATTTTCTTTTCAGCTTTTGTAACAAATATACAAAAATCATTATTATTATTATTGAAATGAACACAAATAGAGATCCAACACTGTTATTATATATATATATATATATATATATATATATATATAAAAGGCAGGATGTGTTTGTGTGTGTAACGAATGCATGGCCGCAATTTTCGGCGGATTTGCACCAAAATTTACATGCATATGCTCCAAGTTAGCGGGAAGGCCAAGACCATCTTTGCATTTCCCAACTCCCATCGATAGTGGAAATAATCGAATTCTTCATGCTTCTACGGCAGTTTTCATGTAGTTTGCGGCCATTTTCTACTGGCCAGAGTGAGAGCGTATAGCTGGCTGCCACGAATAGGCAGGAAGATTCTATTGGCCAGCGTGAGAGCCAACAGCTGACTGACATGAATGTTAACTAGCATGCTAGCATGCAAAAAAATCGATAGCTGCATTCGTCACAAGTGGGAAAAATTTAAATCTGCATGGTACTTTACTCAAATTGGCTCATTCGCTTGCTTAAACTCAACGCTGATTCTGATTCCGCAGAACTGGGTTGGGTGTGAAAAAATATTTGTTGTTAACATTCTTTTTTCATTCGGTTTTTCCAGTTACGAGTCCTTTTTTAAAGCTGATAGTTCTTTTTTCGTAACAGATTTAATGTTTAGTATAGAGCTTAGGAAAAATTTGAAGTGTGAGATAGGCAAGAAGTAAGGCATGTAGCAACATCAGCACGGCAAAGGGCACTCCTTGAAAGGCAAGGAAGGGCAAAAATATTTTAAGTCAAGTGATAGCGATTGCTGTATGAGTCGTCCGATTTTTGAATCAAGCACGGGCAACGCCGGGCCATGCTGCTAGTATATATATATATATATATATATATATATATAAAAGAAAGCTTGTGTCTGTATGTCTTTATGTATGTCTGTTTGTTTGTACAATGAGTGAACGCACATCTTTTTATAAAGTAAAATTTGTGGAGACCTGTAAACACCAAATTTCAATAAAATCCACACACTGATTTTGTCCGAGAGGCGGTTTTGAAAAACTTCTTAGTCCTCATTTTCCATAAGAAAAGCTAAATGTGACTATGAAATAATAATCTCCCTTTGCCCACTCCATTCAAATTTGGACAAGTTGGGGGAAAAGACGAAAAGAAATTGTAATATTTTTTGACCAATGAAAACTTGATAAGTTCTAAGAGATTAACTGTCGAGCTGAAGGAAAAGACAAAACAAATGAAAAATATAGTTTTTACAGGAATTAGTTACTGAGCCTAGAAAAAGAAAGAAAAGAAAATGGCAATCCTATATGAAATACTTTTTGATATAAAATAAGGAGAAAAATTAAACAAATTAATCACCAAGAGACGTCATATGAAAAAGTTCATTTCTGTCCATGCGTCCAGTGTTCAGATTTTCACCAGTGTTAAATTACATGCTGATTATATTATTGGCCTTAATGAAGTGCCTCACATTTCAAAAAACTTTATTTCAACTCTCCAAGAAAGCTAAGTATCCCTTGTCATTACCATCCATCATTAATCTTCTTGGGGTGGGCATACTAACTGTTCATTTGAACCCTGACGTCTCATGCCACTACAGAACAACATCACACAAAACTTTTAGCAACTCAAGAGAAAGCAAATGCAAAGGGTTCTCTAAAAAGAGCTATGGAGGATAGTGGAACACAGAGAGAAACATATTTGCAGCCCCAAAATGCACACAATTCTTTACATTGGGCAGTTGAAACATCAGAACAAAGGGAAGAAAGACTGCAAGAAGAACTAGGAAGGTTGCAGAAGATCAGAGACAGGAAAGCTTCAGGAAGCCAGAGATAGGTCTGTGGAATCGCCCATGTTAACTATGTACCCCTGTGTATAGGAACAATCCATTTTCACACCCATGTACACCAACAATCTAATGAAAACCTTGTTTTTTATAAACTAGACTTTCTATTGGCTGACAGCTTGAAAAGTTTGAAGCGCATGTGAAAGAAAATAAATTGCGCGCAAAACCCTGTGAGCTGAATTTTAATTGCAAAAAGCTATAAAAGGAAGAATTTCGACTAGTTAAGTTAGTCAGAACACCACACCCAGAGAGAAGCCAACGGAATCCATGCAAATCAGAATAATAACTTTCCCGCGTGAAATCAACTCCTGACTCAACGACATTTTGGCTTGATAATCCTCTCTGACGAACATGAACCTTTGAACTTCAAATATTTTACTTTTAAAAGTTGAATAATCACCATTCACTACCAGCTAAGTAAAATAGCGAACTGACATCGAACTTAATTTACAGTTAAGGGTACACAACTTCTGACGACATAACATGAAACAATACGTAGAAAAATACATACACCCTCTCGTTACATTGTGAACGAACATTTATTTTGTAAAATTCATCAGACTTTAATTTTCGCAACAAATCACGAATATAACAAACTGAAGCATTCAGATAAGCTCGATCGCATAATACAAACACAAACACATAAACATTCACATCACTAATTAATATCTGTAGTGTAGTGTAAGTATTTCTTGAATTGTATATAAATGCTTGTGTTGTTTTAGATGACCCTTTGCCTTGTTTATATTTCAATTGTGTGAAATATTTTATTATTGTTGAGGATGAATGTTACGAACACGCTAGCTGAACAAGATTCCTTCTGATAATTTCTTTCCTTCTGATAAAGAAAAACAAAATACATTCATTCGTCCCCAACAGGTCTGCTGTTCACAGAGCAGCTGAAACTTCTGAGCAAAGACAGGAAAGGCTTTGGGTAGCCAGGGCTAGTTCCACTGCTTGCAGAGCAACTTAGACTTTTGAGCAAAGACAGGAAAGACTTCAGGCTGCTAGAGCTAAGAGGGCTGCTAGCAGGGCAGTTGAGACTCATGAGGAAAGAGATAACAGACTAGAAGCTAACAGAGCTAGGTCTGCTGCTTACAGAGTAAGTCGTTTTTGGACGACTCGGCTAGACGGTCAAACTCTCTGCCTCTGAGGCAGAGGGGAACTCTCTGCCTTTGGGCAGAGAGGAACCCGGACGAGGTTCCGCCAAAGGGCAGAGCCTCGTACGGGTAGGTTGACCAACCCGATCCCGTTTATACGGGATCTACGGGCTATTTTTTGGCCGAGCCTACGGGCTCGGGTACCCCACTTTAAACCCGGCCTTGTGCCACATCTGTCCCTCGTGGGGAGGACACTAAATACTACAGAGCTAGGTCTGCTGCTAGTAGAGTAGTGGAAACATGAGCAAAAAGACGAAAGACCAGAAGCTAATACAGATAGTTCTGCTGCTAGCAGGGCAGTGGAAACTCATGAGCAAAGAGATGAAAGGCTACAAGCCAATAGAACTCTGACAGCTGCTCACAGGTCAGCTGAAACTCCTGAACAAAGGCAAGAAAAGCAACAGGTTAGCATAACTAGGGAACGGAGAAGAGCTGCCCTTACCTGGGAGCAGTGACACCGTGCTGCCTTTAACTATCAGCCACAGCATGATTATGCTTCTGAAAAAAAAAGTGACAGTAGGCACCATGTCTGAAGTCTATGGTAAATGTAAAGCAAAGAAGTTTGAAGGAGAAACTCCTGGAATGTGTTGTTGGAGTGACAAAGTCAGGATTCCATTATTGGAAGATCCACCACCAGAACCTTTGAAGCTTCTTCTTTCAGACACCACTCAAGAGTTAAAATACTTTTGTGAAAACATTACGTTGTACAATTGTGCTTTTCAAATGACTTTATTCAGGGCTAACATTATTAGAGAAGGTGGTTTTGCATCCACTTTTAAAGTGCACAGCCACTAACAAATAAAGAGCCATAATTTCTTTAGTTATATTTTGTTGGCAACTTTCAAGAATAAGCAGCCAGGCGTAATTCTATTTCATCTGGCACCAGGCTCAAGCTTACCCTGAGACTGTAAGAGATAATAGATTGAAGAAATGGCTATGCCAAAAGCTTTAAATGTGCTCTGGAAAGTGCTCCGGCTCACAACTTTAATGTGATCATTGATGCAGACAAGCGACCCACTGGACAGCATCCAGGACAGTTTAATGAACCCTCCTGCAATGAAATCGCAACTAGGATGTGAATGCTACAAAAGCAAAAATTAAAAATGAAAACTCGCCCTCTGTACAGGGACTCTGAGCATTGTGTCCAGCTCACAAAACAAATAAAAAAAAAAACAATTTAAATGTTGGAGCCAATCATGAATGTTGCTGCTATTTAAAAAAAATACACTGAGTTATGTATCCACCCTGCCTGCTTAAAAGGATTCACAAGTTCAAGGTGATAGGCAGGCAGTTACAGAGTTTACCAGTGGCCCTGAGTCAACTAACATGACACAAGCTTCAAGATTCAAGCTTCAATCACTACTGACACCCCCATCCTCCAGGTTCCCTTCCTCACCCATAAAAAGAAATTCCACTTTGATCCTTTATGCTGGCAATACAGAGAATTTTATTTTAATATATATTATCTCCTTTTCTTTCTGCTTCACCAGCAGCACTTTGTTGTTTTCGTTTGTTCTCTTGAATACATGAGCATGTGGCCGAGTGGTTTGAACATTCACTTTCTGACCATGAGGCCTGGGTTCAAATCTCAACACAGTTGATTTTTCAGGGAGGAGACTTCCTGGTGTTATCGGCCTGGAGGAGGGAGATCCCGGTGTGTGGCACCTTTGGAAAGTGCCTGAAAACCATGCCATGAGTTGACCCAAGCCTTGTGAGTGAAATTGGGTAGACAGGACACGGGGGGGGGGGGGCATTGATAGCTGTGCTAGCATGAAGTCACAAATCATCATGACCAAGGGTTTGAGTGTGCTGGTCTTGTTCAGATTGTTGATCATGCTAGATAACATGCTCTCTTCCAGAAACTGTAACTAAGGTCTGCTCAGCATAGTTGCAGTATAAACCACAGGTGGGCTTTGTGGGTGTTGAACAAACACAAATGTGCCTGAGTGAGCGTCTGCAATAGGGATTGGCTAGCCACTCTAACAGACGGGGAGCCTTGAATATGAGTGGCCAGCTATTATTATATTTATTATACATGATTTATAACAAACACTTGGTAAAGGATGTTGACTTTTTGTTCAAGGTCATTCTTATTCCAACTAGAAATACCTATGTCATCAGTATAACTTCTCTCATCATTAGTACATTGGCCTTGGAAATGAAAGCAAGAATGCTGTTTTTTATTAGTAGATTCATTCGGGATGTAGTATGGAATGCTTAAGTGATCAGTGCCCATCTCTTCACATCTGTGCTTGTGTATGTGCAGAGCATTGTCTAGGAAGAGATTAAGTAGATTGGAGCTCTCATTTCCTTCATGTCCTACTCCTGATGTGGTTTGGAATTGTTTCCATATTGAGGTCCTTGTCAAACATGTATGATTTTGTGGACTGTGGGAAAATGAAATAAAACCAATAAATAAAATAATAATAAAAAAGTTATAAAGAAACGTGCAATTTTATGACTCCACATCCAGGAAAGGACAGAATCTTTCTCTTTCCACTTTCTAATTAGATCATTTGGATATGTTTTTAGAAGCCCTACTTATGAAACAGAGATTCGGCCATCCCAACTCAGTGCGAAGATGACTTGAGCTTGACCATCTTTACCCATTCTTATCCTTACTTCCCATAATTTATTTCTGAACCAAAAAGGAAAACAGAGAATTTAACTTTGTTTCAATACAGTCAACATAAAAAAAATAAATGTCCATACAAGAAACTCAAGTTTTTTTTGGATGCTTCTTCTATCTTTATTTATATATTGAACACTCTCCTTCACCTTAAAAATACACACAAAACCCACAACCTTGTTAACATCCACAAGACTGATAATTCCTCTATCAGATCTAGAGGTTCAGCTGAGTCAGAGCTTGGAAGGCAGTTTCTAAATAATTTATGATAAGAGGAAGTTTCTTGATGTGGTCATATGCTGCTGTGAGGTCAACAAAGCAAATATACCATTTTCTATTGGACTGGTATGAAATTTCCTGGAGTTGTTTGATGATATAAATGGCTTCATTACACCCCCTTACTAGAATAAAACCAAATTGGGTTGTGATGAGTTAACTTTCATTAAACAGTGAAAGCCAAGTAAATATAATGTTCATTAGTACTTTCACCATAATAGATCCGGTTAAGATATCTCTGTATGTGTGAGGGTCATGAGGACTACCTTTTTGTTTCTATAGTGCATTAATATTTTCAAATTATTAATATCTACCTAAATTTCAAGGGATGCTTTATCATTCATTTTTATAGCTTTCTTGACTTCCTCATCACTAGGTTCATCATTATTTATGTTTGGAGGTAGACTTTGTAATCATTGGATGTATGTTATATTTCCATGGTCATCTTCAGCTTAGGGTCAGGGTTGAAATGTTATGTAAAATGTTTTTTGAGACCATGACATTTCTTGTGTTGGTTTTGACTGTATGATGTTATTGTGATTTTTCAATTTTCTCCACATTTCCAAATATTTTCTGTGCAGTTTCACTTCATTTATTTGGTTTCCAATTTTTTGTAGATATTGATTTTCCAGAGAATTAACTCATTTGTTTATTTTCTTTGTTAACTGTTTTGATCAAGATTTAAGGACATCAATTTACAATCTAGTTTATCACAGAATTCTATTTCATTTTTAAGTGCTTCGATGTTATACCTGGGTGTCTTTTGTGGTTTATGTGAGTAGAAGTGAGCTATTATGTTGGCTGATGTTGTCAGTTTAGCTGCAAGAAGTCTGTAATCAGATTCACAGTAGGAGTTGTATACTATAAAATCTGTCATAAGCTGCCTAATCCATAATCTTTTTCGTTATATTATCTGGGCTATGTCATCCATGTAATATAGAGCTTCATGGAATGGTCAAATATAAATAACAAAAAAAAAACTTGCATTATTTACATTATTCAAACTGTTATCCTCATCTTCATTGCCATATTCATTTGGAGAGTTGAGTTAAAAGAAAATAACTAAGACATCCACAAGAGGCATAGCATGTGGAACTAGAACAATCTACCCTGGTAGATGAAATAAAGGGTTCAGTTCGAAGTTCCAGTCACCTGAAGAAGGCCAGAGTGTACAATATCCTTTGTATCTCAGGCCATTTCGAGAAACTATCCACTTCTATGATGTAATGGTATCCATTCAGTGGACCTGCGAAATCCACATGTAACCTAGACCATGGTAGGTCTGTTTTTGGCCAGGGATTAAATTTTATTGGGGGTGCTTTTGCAGCTAAAGCACAGCCTTTACATTTTGCCACTGTGTTCTCAATGTCCCTGTATATATTCGGCCAATATACAAAACTTCGCATTAGGCTCTTCATCCTAGTGCTGCCCGGATGACCAGTATGAAAATCCTTTAGTATTTGCTTTTGCAGTGTGTATGAAATCACCACATGTTCTCTGTATAACAATACTGTATCGCAAAGCGAAAAAACATTTTTTGTGTACTGGTCCCTCTCGGCTATTTTTTCTTTTATTTTCAAGATATAGTTGAATTTCTTTCGACTTTTTTTTCACGTATACCATCGCTGTTGTTCATTCACTATACTCAACTTTTTTAAGTACACCGGTTTTCTCTAATCTGTCCAATTCTTTATCTATCTGTTCAATTGAGGCAAATGGCACATTCCTTTTCTTTTTGAATACCGCCCGAGCGTTTTCTTTTAGCTGGAATTTTTGTTCCCAACCCCGGAGAAAAAACAGTAGGAAATGTTTCCTTAAGTTTCTTTATTAATTTTTGGGCTTCGGTGTTTAAACTTTCTACCTTGTAACAGAAAGAATTCATCGGTAGATCCCATAATTGAAATTCTGTTATCCAATTTGTACCCAGTAAGTTTGTGGTATTTTCTATGACAAATAGTTTAGCTTTTCGCGTTTTTTTATTTAACGTGACGTTTGTAACAAATTCTCCAATAAATTGTATTTTTTCTCCCGTCACTGACCTTGCGATTTTCTTTGTCTTCATTAAAGTTGGTTTCCCCAACTTCTTCCACGTATGCAAATTTGTGATAGATAGATCCGAATCCGTGTCAAGTTGCATTTTTATATTTTTATTACTTATTTCGACAGTAACAAATTTTCTGGTGATTCCATCTTTTACCTCATTGGACTTTAATTTTCTTATTTTATTGTCTTTATTTTTTGACCTGCAATGCGTGCTTTTATGTCCCACTCTTTTACAGTTGAAATATTTTTTATTCCTAAAATCGCAATATCTGTACCAGTGTAGTTCACTGCAAGCAAAACATAGCTTCAGGAGTTTTGTTTATTTTTCTCTGGTATTTCACTTTTTGCTTGATAATCTGCAATTTTAGAATTCTTTTTGGTAGACTGACTTTCTTCTTTGTAGCGTATTTTCCTTACATGCGAAATGCCAGACTGTTCTATCTTTTTTTAATCTTGCTTTACGCTAACATATCTTGTGCAGTCTTCTGCCAATTTCTGTACCGTAATACTTGGATCGCGTTCCAATTTTGCCAGTACTAATTTTCTCAACTCTGCGTCTCTTTCCGATACTAGCACCTGAACAAACACCAAGCACTTAAAATTGTCTGCGCTTAACTCTGCCAGCTTGAATTCTTCACAATGCTTTTCATATTGGCTGCGTATGTTATATAGTCTTGTTCATCATCTTTCACCAGATTCAAACATTTCCACCTCTTGTGGAACAGAGATGTCTTTTTACTAAATAATTCACTTAATATATTTACCACCTCGGTAAATGTCAACTCGCTAGTTTTTTTCGGTAAAATGTAGTTTACCAATTTGTTATGCTCAGCAGCTCCTAATTTGCTTAAAAGAAGCCTAACCTTCTTTCCTTCAGACCACAAGTGGCAGTCCTCGTTATACACATCCGTATATTTTTTATAATGCTCCGCAAAAGTTATCTCTTCATCTGGACTGTACATGAATATTTCAATTGAATTCCATATTGTATTCTCTGGGAAAGAATCATTTTGTAGATTTTTCTCTTTCTTCTTCTCAGTTATTTCCAGAATTTTGTTTTGAAACTCCCTATGCATCTGTTCCTTTTTTTGTTGGAATTGCATTTGTCTATTGAAAGTTTCCTCCTGTAGCTGCATCTGGAATGTTGTTTGTTGCTCTAATATTTTCATCTGTTGTTCCGACTGGAACTTAAAGAATTCCCGGAATAGACTTTTGCATTCCTCTAAAAAGTTTACACAATGTCTAAATACTGTAGAGCAAACTGTATTATCGAGAAAAATATTTCTTTACTCGACAGATTTTTTCATCACTAAGTTGACGTCTTGGCTTGCGACAAACTTTGCCAATTTTTTTTTTTTTTTTTAAATGTGAATCCGAGACTTTGTCGCCGAAGTTATTGTGGCAAGCAAAGTTTTTCTTCCTCCGTATGAGTGCAAATTCTCGTCGCCAAAGTTGTTGTGGAGTTATTTCGCAGTAGAGGCTTGTATTTGTACTAAAATCGGTCCTAACTAAGTTTGACGTACCAAACATTAGGAACTTGATATAATAGGTATTACGCAAAGTAATCTTGTTGTGGTCGCTGACTACTTTCATATTCAACTAACTGTTGACTACTGTCGTCCGACATCGATTGACCCTCGTTCCTCTTACTACTACTACTTATATTAGGTGGGAGAGTCTAATAACTATAGAATAGGTGTGTTTCACCATAACAATAATGCAAGTAATCATAATACATCATCTCAGAGATATAGAGGCGGAAACATTGTGAATATAGCAATGAAGATGAGGATAACAGTCCGAATAATGTAAATAATGCAAGTAATCATAATACCTCATTTCAAAGATCCAAGCAGCTGAAGAAGGCTGGAGCGTACAACAGCCGAAATGTTGTGAATATGGCAATGAAGATGAGGATAACAGCCCGAATAATGTAAATAATGCAAGTAATCATAATACCTCATTTCAGAGATATAGACAAAAACAATAACATGATATATAACAAACACTTGGTAAAGATAATATATAACAAAGACTTGAATAACAAAAATTTAACAAGAGCTCTCTGTTTAGTTTGTCTTTTGAGTTCTAATGCTGTCCTACGGTATGTAGTTTAAATATAATTAATCAAAATAAGGAATATATCACATTTAGAATGAGAAATAAAAGTCATTTATGAATAGAGAAAATCTTCTATCTAATCTAACCAATATTAAGTATCTTTTCCATTTTCGTATAAATTGATGGACAGGATTCTTTAATGTTAACTCTCACATGATTGATATCTTGACCTGCAGAATGAAGATGACCATTAATCAGACAAAACATTTCTTATTTGTTAATCATATTTCTAAGTCAGTGATTTACAATGTGCACAATTTGATCATCATAGCCAAGAGCCATGTTATTCCATTTCAGTAAATATTAATGCCAGAAATGATAGACTTGTGTCATCTACTTCTTCTAGACTTGTGTCATCTACATTTTCATGTTCTTCGTCCTACAGAAATTCATTGTGTTCAGACTAAAGCTAAAATTATTAAATTTATAAACATGACATTGTAATTTATTTTATTTTTCATTTATTTTATTTTATTGTTGATTCAGTCAAAATTATTTAGGCATTTCTTAAATTTTCAAAATAGTAAATTTTTCATTAAAATCTATATAAAAGTTAAGGAAAACTTTAAAAAATATATTTTTTATAATTTTTGGACAGTATCATATTTTTATATACATTTCTGTCTTACAGTTAACTACAACAAAGCTTTCAAAGGACACATGGCACAGTGGATAAAGGCATTAGTTACATCCAGTGACAGGACCCAAAGAGTGTGAGTTCAATACTCGGTTAAGGCAGTGGAGAACTTGGAGAGGGGAATTACCAGGAGATAACTGACAACTGACATCCATTAAACATGGCATGTGGAACTAGAACAGTCTACCCCAGTGAGCGAACTAAAGGGTTCAGTTTGACATTCCAACCACCTGAAGAAGGCTGGAGCATACAACGGCCGAAACGTTGTAATAAATATGGCGACAAAGATGAGGACAATAGTCCGAATAATGTAAACCACTTTCAAAGAGTTCTTCAAACAATAGAGAAAAATAGAAATACATATATTATAGGGTATTTTATATTGTAGCAGATGTCAAATCTTTTCGTTTTGACACGTGTTGATAACCCTATCAGTGGCAGTAACCCCTTTTCAGCTTTTGGGTATGCATAAAAATAAAAAAAAATCTTGGCTGCATGCATGCTGCAAATCCAAAGAGGCTAACACTCTTTTATTTTGGGTTGAAATTGGGATAATATGCTAAAATTAGTGCTCTCTGCTGTAGCTGCTTATGGCTTAGACAATACACTTCACTCACTCTCTAATTCACCAACAAAGTAAGTTCAACTTTTTTTTTCATTCTTTTTTACAGAGACTCTCTGAAGAATATTCCTGGAGTCTCTCTGGAGTCTCTTATGTCTGGTTAGTAAAACTTGTATTAAACCTCTTTATATATATATATATATATATATATATATATATATATATATATATATATATATATATATATATATACACACACACATATATATGTATGTATGTATGTATGTATACATATATAAACTTAAACATACAAACATACACATATACAAACTGAGACTTAAACATACACATTATATATATATATATATATATATATATATATATATATATATATATATATATATATATATATATATATATATATACCCAAGTTTAGGATTGGTATATACGGAGTGAGATCCAATAACCAACAATTAATATTCTTTAAAGAGTGCTCAATACAGAGTAGAGCAGATATAATTATTTATTTGAATATTACAACATAAATATGTTATAAAATCACGACAAAAGTAGCCATTTTGTTATAGTCTACATCGTCACTTGAAAAGACACTAGAAGTGTTGAAACAAAATGGCTACTTTTGTCGTGATTTTATAACATATTTATGTTGTAATATTCAAATAAATAATTATATATATATATATATATATATATATATATATATATATATATATATATACACACACACACACACGCACACACACACACACACACACACACACACACACATATATATATAAAGATAAACATAACAATAGGATCTCTGAGATCAATAATGTGACAGCCAAGTTAGCTAATAATCTTAATATTGCTGACAGAATGGGGAAAATCCATACTAAAGACGCCTATATTTTATTTAAAGACCAAAAACACAACTTTTAGAATAATACTCAATCTAGATTAATAAATCCCACAAAATCCAAGCTAGGTATAAACTCAAAAAATATAACAAATGAAGTAATTTTGGATTTCTATTCTATGTAATTTATATATATATATATATATATATATATATATATATATATATATATATATATATATATATATATATATACTATTTACATTGTTTGAACTGTTGTCCTCATCTTTATTGTCATAGTCACAACATTTTGGCTTTCAAGTCACATTTTGGATTACTTCAACCAATGCTTTTATCCACTGGGCCATATTTCCCCAAGGATAAAAATAAATAATCCAAAAAGTGACTTGACCCAAAGAGTTGTGAGTTCAAAACCTGGTCACAGCAGAGATGAACAAAAACTTGCAGAGTTGAGTTAGTAAAGGGAATTACCTGAAACTGAGATATCCAGAAAAGGCATGGCACATGGAACTAGAACAATCTACACCTGCTGACTAAATAAAGGGGTTTGAAATTCTAACATATATCACCTGAAGAAGGCTAGAGCATACAATGTCTGAAACATTGTGAATATGACAATAAAGATGAGGACAACAGTCTTCACAATGTAAATAGTTTTAATAGTTACAACATCTCATCTCAGAAATATAAACAGCTATATATATGTATATATATATATATATATATATATATATATATATATATATATATATATATATATATATATAAACAATGAATCATTCATACAAAAAGTAAATTAGTAAAGTTAATGATATAAAATGGCGAAATCTCTTCGCTAACAAAATTTTAAATGTGCATTATCCTACCAATCATTCAATGAATGTTATGATCTTTGTTTTTTAAAATTATAAGCTGTATAAGGTCTTTCTTAAATACACAAGTACTTTTGACTGTACATTCAGTCATCTTCAGCTTTTAATTATAATTAATTATAATCGAGTGATTGGTAGGTTAAAGAACCTTTAAAATTTTGTTATCGAAGGGATTTTGCCATTTTATATCATTAATTTTACTTTTTGTATGAATGATTCATTGTAATATAAATTGAACTGCACCACATATTTGATATATATATATATATATATATATATATATATATATATATATATATATATATAGTAGTCCTGCATGATTGGTGACAAATGTATGCTCTTTTAATTTTTAAGATGGTTTGATAGAAAATTTTGACTTTTTTTTTTATTAATGGTAAATTTTGGTTGTAAGTTGCAGTTAGGACCAAAGTTTAGAAAATCTATTCAGTCTTCAGAGAGATTCTAATCTGAGAGTTTAATAAAGTTGTCTGCAGAATTGAGTAAGAGAATAGAGCCTTTTGTATATATTATTGAGCTTTTTCGTGCCACTAATTTAAGTATATGTTATTTTGTCTTATTATTAAAAAGAAAGATGCATGTGGAACATCATTGAAAATTGGTTCACTGTATCATGTCAGACAATTCTTTTTTGCATCTTGACACCATTCACTTTCTCACTGATGTGATGTTGCTTCCCTCTGCCTTTCTTTAAATATTTTCATGGCATCTGATGAGCTTTTATCCTTAGTGTCTCGACTGCATGAATTTAACCATGCTAATAGATTGGTGACTAGGTCTCACTGTTTTACTGCTGAACTAGTTAGATGCAACCACCTGTTCTATTCTAATTTTTTTTTTTTGAAATTCTCACCTGTGGAACTCACTTCTGGCTGGTCCAAAAAGTAAAAGTAAGAATTTTATTCACTTGCTTTACTATTACATCTATACATTACTTCTAAAAGAAACAGTCACAACATCTTGAGAGGCAGACACTTGAAGATGACCCCCCCCAAGTAATAGGATACAGTGTCACATCATTCTCAATATGAATGCAGTATAAATTTTTCTTTTGTTTACACACACAAAACCAGACACTTATACACATATCAATTATTCTTTCACCATTTTTTGCCTTTCAAAGAAATGTTTAATTCCCTTGATCCATGAATGACATCATTTTCAAAAAGGTTTCCTATAAAAGAAATTCTTACTTTCATATCATTGTGCATGTTCATTACATATATTGCTTTTAGAATTTTTGTGTTCAATCACTTTTTTCCTTGCAGTATTTAACTTCTGTAAAATGTTTCTTTTGCCAGGTTTACAAATGTTTCAATTTATCTTTTCATATGTCTCTTGTATTCCTTCAAAATATTTCATGATTTCATCAAAAGTTGTTTTATTGATAAATATTATGGACATGGTGCGTTGAATATATTGTCGTCTAAATTATGCAAAAATGAAAATAACAGTGATATCTCATTTCAGCAGTTATATTTACTAAAATCACACAAAAGTATCTTGAAATACTAAAGGATAAATTTATTCAATAAAATCACCATTGGCTTCAACCACAGCCTCCAAACAACTTCAGAATCTTCTGTGACTCTTCTGGAAGGTCTCCTTGTTTAAGTTGGTGAATGCTGCCATATTCCTTGCCTTCAGTTAATCTTTGGCATTACAAGGAGTTTTGTTGGTCTCTTGTTTAATTGTGCCCCACGCATAATAATCAAGGGGTTTGAGTGTGGGGAGTTAGGTGGCCAAATGTAAGGGGTGGTGTGGTTGCAGAAATTGTCTAACAGCCATGATTGGGTTCTTCTGCTTGTTAGGCATGGTGCAGAGTCCCATTGCCAGACATAGGGTCTTCCAGCAGTCATCCTCATGACCCAGGGCAGCACTATCTCCTCAAAGCATTTGATGTAGATCTCCGTGTTGTGTTTTAAACCCTGTGGGAAGATGGATGAAGGCATGATGTTGCCATCACTAGTGATCACTCCAAACACCTTCGTAATCATCATTAGACTCATCAAACTCTTTCTGAATCCTCTGCACTGTCCTCAGATTGACACCCACTGATATTGGAGCTTACAGCATAAATGCCAAGCAGTACAGGATGCTTTTTCCAAATTTCTGGTGGAGTGAATTGCATCAGGGTGCTCTTTTTCTCATAGACAGTGCCTAACTGACCCTACTATACTCTACAGTCAACAAAATAAAAAACAAACAATGTACATTTGTGAAATTAAAATATAAAATGGTGACAATTTACCCATCTCAGCTGTAATTATTTTTACATTGCCTTGTCATATGATACTTTTGGGAACCATATTGTTTCAAAGAAACTGAATCTAACTTCACCAAAATATGGTTTGATCTGCAGTAATTTCTTCTTTACTGACTCACTTTCCCAATTGTGTCTTAGAAAATTTATTTTTAATAAAAACATAAGGAGCTGAGAACAATAAGTCAAAAGTTTTCATAGCTGCTTTAATATCCATCACTTTAGTCGAAACCTTATTAAGCATTTCAGATAAATATATTTTCTGTGATATATATAGAATAAAATTATATTTATTTATATTTATATAATAAATAAATGAAATGAATTTCATCTTTAAAATATGTTTTTATTAGAAATATTTACAATTATTTATTTGGTGATGTGAGATTTTATTATTCAAATTGAGGTTTGTTCATCATAATGCATATATATATATATATATATATATATATATATATATATATATATATATATATATATATATATATATGCATGTATATGTAAAATAGGAGGCATGGTAGAGTAATGGATAATGGCTTGGATTGAGGAATCAGAGAGCCGAGTTTGAATTCCAGTCGAATCCATTACATTTACTTACATGCTAATACCCTTGGGAAAGGTATGAATCCTCTTCTTCTCCCCCCAGCTATGGGTAAATAGCAGGGCAGACTGGGTTCTATAGCCTTGGATGGCAACTGGTCTAGGAGAAGGACAACTCTGAATTCAAAACCTGCGGACGGTTGTTTGGGGACCTTGTGGCACATAGTACATCAGGTCTCTGTATTCCGTCTTTCAAAAGGTGTGGTTGGTTCTGCACAAAGCCTTCACCACTATAATCAAATCATATGTGCAGATGTTTGGCTGTTGGTTCCTAGGAACTGTGTTGCTTGACCTTCATATGTTGAATCTGATGCGAGAGTCAAGCATATATATATATATATATATACACATATATATGTATGTATATATAGAAGAGACAAAAGGAAAGAACTTATTTATAGCAATATACTTTACTCCTTGAGGAAGTTTGTCAATGTAAATGTGGATATTTCAATTTCATAACTTGTATTTATATACAGATGTAATGTGTAGAAAAAATATTGTTAAGTTTTCAAATTTGAACTTGAGAACACTCTTAAATATTCTTAAGAAAAAATTTAAACATTCGCATTCAAATTTTTAAAAATTGAAAGAAAACAGTTAACTCAAGATATTTGAATATTTAAAATAATTAAATTAATACACAAATAATTAAAAAAAAATAAAACAAACAAAATACATAAAAATAAATTAAAACAAGTTAAAAATTCAACAGCAATATTACTTACTTTTGTTTATTAGGCAATAAATTATATCACTTAATGTCCCCCATAGGTTATTGTACCTTACAGAACAAGCTTTAAGAAAATTTTAGAGTGTACTCAAATTAAAAATTTGAAAATTCAACAATATTTTTTTTTTATTTATATTGTCTTTACAGATATATTCTATTTATATGTGGACAATGCTCATTCACATTCTGCATAGCTGACTATAACCCATCTTATCAAGAAAGGTTTCAAAGATGGTAAATTAACAGAATGGATCAAAGTCTCTCCAAATATTAATAGAAATAGAAAACTTGTGCTTCATCCACATATGTACGAAATAAGGAAACAATATTCAAGCAAAGACAATTTCTGGGAAGTAATAAAATGTTGTAGAGTTATTTCCTCAGTGGAAACTGTATTTGGACTAAATTCGGTCCTAAATAGGTTCAACGTACAAAAACGTTAGGAACTTGTTATAATAAGTATTATGCAGAGTAATCTAGTTGTAGTAGCTGACTACTTTTGTATTCGACTGCCATCAACCCTCACTGACTCCTACTTATATTAGATGGGAGAGTCTATTATCTATAGACGAGGTGTGTTTCACCATAACATAAAAATTGCTGCAATAGATGTTAAAGTTGAAAAAGTAGAAAAGTGAATCAATGGTTGAACGAGTGATGATGGTCATAGAATGTCAAGAAGCATATATTAGCAAAAGAATAAATTTATTCATGTACAGTGCTGTTCGATAAAAGTGATTCACCTGATTTTTTTTACTTAAAATTTTTTTGCCTATTGTTTTTGAGGTCAAACTAATTTTTAATCTTACTAATATATAGACCCCTTCCCGAACACCTAGTAAAAAAGTTTACTCACCCTAAGGTATTCTATTGATAATTATAATTTTGGATATAAATGAGATTTAGGGAAAAACTCTGTGCAAAAAAAGTGACTCACTTATTTCCTGCAACTAGTAATCAATACAAACATAACCGAACAGCTTTAAATAAAGAATAATAGAGATATAATTTATTTATAATAGGTAATATAGTTTGAAATATTTAATAATCTATGAGCCCTCCTTTATTTTGAATAACCTTTTCAACCCTTTTTGGCATTGACTTGATTAGGTTCTGGCAAATCTTATCTCCAAGCATTGAATTCCATTTGGATATGAAATTCACAATCAGATCCTCTTTGTTGCTCAACTGCTTTCGCGAGTGCCTGTACTTTATAATGCTCCATAAGTTTTCTATGGGGCTGAGGTCAGGAGATTGGGGAGGCCATGTCATAACACTCACCTGCTTCTCATCAAAGTATTCCTTCATCAATTTTGATTTGTGACAGGGAGCATTAACCTGCATAAAAATGAGCTTGGTGGGGTCGATTTGCACCCTTTCGGCAGAAGGGAGCAGACAAGACTCTAAAATTCTCTTGTACTGCTCGCTCCTGAGGGTCTTTTCAATAGGTTTTAAGAAACCAGTTCCATGAAAAGAAAAGCATCCCCAGAACATTATACTGAACGGATGCTTGACAGTACTTACTGCTAAATTCAAAGAGCTTTCAAAGCTTCTTCTTCGGATTTTAGATCGCTTACCCTTTGAATTTAGCTCAACTTTCGTTTCATCGGAGAAGAGAGCATTTAGTAAAAAAAATCAGGTGAGTCACTTTTATCGAACAGCACTGTATATTGAATACTATGTTAATAAAATTTAATTTTATATGGTCTATATCTTTTAGGATTTATTCATAAATAAAAATTTATGCTTCACATTGTTTGTATAATAAAATCTGCCATCCCTCAAATAGGGTTTTATCACCGTTTTTAATAGTGATCACAATTATAAGATGAAATTCACATAATATTATAGTGTTTGTGAAGAAAAAAATTAAAAAATCTATATAAAATAAGATTTGGTAAAATGAACAAGCTAGACTTAAATTACCTTTCTTTTTATGTGCCGTGTCATTTCAGGATGTAGGCGATCATGGCTCTCCACCACCTCCCTCTATCCCTTGCATCTCTAAACAAGTTTCATCCCTCTGTCACCTCCCCCAGGGTCACGTTGTGTCATCCATTGCTTAAGCCTACTAGGTATGTCATGCTTTGTTTTCCCTTGTCTCTCTTTCCCTCTATTCAACCTGTGAGTATCAGACTCTCCAGGTCCCCCTACCTCATTACATGTCCCAGAAACTTCAGCTACCTCTATCTGATGTTAAGTATAAGCTTCCTCCTTGTATGCATCATCTCTAAGACTGCATCGTTGCTGAAATGCTCAGTCCATGATATCCTCAGTATCCTTCTGTAGAACCACATCTCTGTCGCCTTGAGTCTCTTCTTCATCTTTGAGGAGACTGTCCAACATTTGCTGCCATAAAGGAGGATAGATATCACATAACAGTTCAGTACTCTTTTCTTTGCTACCAAAGAAATCCTCCTGTCTCACAATATTTTGGTCTGCTTTTGGAATGCATCCTTGGCTATCCCAATACGTCTATGGATCATCTCGATGTCACACTTACCGTCCTCTATCGAAATGCTTCCCAGATAATTAAACTTCCACACCTGCTTGATTTTAGTGTCCCCCAACCTGCAAATTGCATTTTGGGCTCATCCTTTTACTGACGCCCATGCATTCCATCTTGTTGTAGTTTATGCTTAGTCCCTTTTTCTCAATCTCCTTTGCTACCTTCTGTAGGAGGTTTTATAATTTCTTTTCTGTGTCTGCTATCAGTACAGTGTCATCTATGTATCTTATGTTGTTAAGATTGTGGCTGCCAATGCTAAATCCTGGTAGGGTTTCCAGTTCTCTCAGAATTACCTCGCTGTATAGGTTGAACAGGTCCGGTGAGAAGACACATCCTTGTCTTACACCCCTTTCTATTTTTGTATATGCACTGAACTCATTCCCTATGCGCATGCATGCTGTTTGTTGCCAGTATAGGTTCTTGCTTATTCTAATATCTTTCTCGACTATATCAAGATTGCTGAGCAGTTCCATCAGATCCTTGTAGCATACTTTGTTGAAGGCCTGTTTGTAGTCTATGAAACGTAGGTACATGTCCTTCAGCATTTTTATTGCCCTTTCTGCTAACATTCTGAGCATGAATATTGCATTCCTTGTTCCGGTGTCTTTAACAAACCCGCACTGTTCTTGTTTATCTCTGGCTTGATTCTGCTGTGTGCTCTATTCATCAGAATACGGAAGATAAGTCTTGTTACATGGCTCATTAGGCTTATTGTTCAGTGGAGTTCACATTCATTTGTGCCTGGTTCCTTATGCATTGCTGTGAATATAGATCTGTTGAGGTCTTCTGGTATATCCCTGATGTTTTTGTTTATTATTTCTGTGATCATGTCTATGCCAAAGTCATCTAAGACTGTCAGCATTTCTGTCACAATTCTGTCTGGCCCTGCTGCCTTGTTTCTGTTTAATTTGGCCAGTGTGGCTTCTACTTCGGTTTTCACAATTTCAGGTTCATTCGTAGTTCTGTGTATTGCTGTTTGTTCTCTTTCATCATGGAAGAGTTCTCCATTATACTCGCTCCAGTGTTGAAGAATTTTTTCCTTCTCTAATATGAGCATTCCTCCTTTTATTTTAATCAGCCTGTTGATGAGCATATCTTCTGTCCTGTTGTCTTATTTGTTTATACACATTCTTTGTTTAGCCACTCTTCATTAGCTTGCCTGCATTTGATCCTTATTTCATTGTGTAATTTTCTGTATTCTCTTCTGTATCTTGGCAGGGTTTTCTGTCTCATTTCCATCATGTCAAGAATCTCATCAGTCATCCATTCATTTTTTTCTTCTATGTCCCTGTCCCCTTTATCATCACAATGACTTAAATTATAGTGGGCATATATTAGAACATTCTATTAATTAATCCGTTTTCAGACAAAAAAAAACTCCTTTTAATAAAATATTATATCCCTAATGAGTTGAAATCAATTTAAAATAAAATTCAATTACCTCATAATTTATGGAGAAAGATAGAATCTACACAGTATTTAAAAGTTATATGGATTGAATAATCAGCAAATTTCAGCTTTTAAGCATCTATAGTCATTAAGTTATTAGAAATTTTATAATCTTCAAATAACACACTCTAGAATAAAGCCAAGTATTTGCTTTTTCTTTGTGTTTGAGTTTTTTTAAAGATCAAATTTTCACCCTCTCAACTTACACAATTTAAATATAAGTACACCATGAAAATTTCACTAACATTGATTGGTCAATAACAATTTTATTATGTAAATATTGACTTGAAATAAAATTTTGAATAAAATTTTTTATATTTGGCATTACATAAATTTTACATATATGAAAGGGTGTAAAAAAGTCTTCATCATATATACATATACATAAATATACATTATATATATATATATATATATATATATATATATATATATATATATATATATATATATATATACACAGATATGACAGAATTGAATAGACACCAAGATAAATTTTATTTCTGTTTTTTTTTTAAAATCAAGATAAATTAACTTAGATTTTTTTAATAACCAAGATAAATTAACTTAGATTATTTGATTAAAATTGCAGATAACAATACTGGAACATGCCACGAACCAAAGGAGCATCAGACCTATCCGAATTTCAGCGAGGACATATCGTGGGCAAACATGAAGGTGGTCTTAGTCAAAGAAAAATATCTGAAAATCTTTCAATACCCCTTTCTACTGTCAATAGAGTGATCATACAATTCACCAGAGAGGGCAAGAAGTGCACAAAACCTCATCCAGGCCGCCCTGGGCCCTCTGAAAGAACCATGCGTCTTGTCAAAAGAAATGTTGAACAGGATCCACGTTGCAAGGCCTCTGACATAGCAACACAAGTTGATGTCAGTCCCAGAGCAGCTGTTAGGTATCTTCACAAGCTGGGCTACTATGGCAGAGCTGCGAGAAGGAAACCACTTCTCCGTTCAGCCAATATCAAACGCAGAAAGGATTGGGCTCATGAGATGGTGGAGAGAAATGGGACCTTTTGGACCACTGTCATTTTCTCTGATGAGTCAAGATTCGCATTATTTTCCAACAGTGGAAGAGTATGGGTATGGAGACTCTGTAGTCAAGAGTTTGATTTAAAAAGACTGCAGCCAACGGTGAAACATGGGGGCCTTTCAGTAATGGTATGGGGTGCAATTTGGAGTGATGGTCGCTCAGAGCTTGTGGAGTGTGAAGGAAACATTAATTCAACCAAATATGTTTCTATATTAAAGAAAGGGCTCCTTCCAAGATTCTAAAGTAGTAGAATGAGAAAAGTTGACTCCCTATTTATGGAAGATGGAGCTCCATGTCACACTGCTCAAGCAACAAAACATTGGTTGAGACAAAATGGGATAAATAAACTTTCATGGCAAAGTCAGTCCCCGGATATTAACCCTATTGAACACCTTTGGGCCATATTAGATTGAAAACTCTGCAAAAAGAACAGGAAGCCATCTTCTAAGCCCAAACTTTTAAGATTATTGCGTGAAACATGGCAAGAAATCCCTCAAGATGATATTCGTGAACTCATCGCTAGCATGCCTAGAAGGGTCCTTGCATTAAAAAAAGCAAAAGGGATGTCAACCAAGTATTAGTTATTAAATTTATGACCAATTATAATTACTTCATTTGTATAAATTACTTGTTTAATCAAATAAACGGTTTCTGTGAGCGTCTATTCAATTCTGTCATGTCTGTGTATATATATATATATATATATATATATATATATATAAATAATGTATATTTATGTATATTATTTTATTATATATATATATATATATATATATATATGTATGTTTATATATATATTATTATTATTATTATTATTAAACATTATTTTTAGTAGGTACATGTTTAAGTTGATAACTCTGTTTTTTCTTCTTTTTTTTTTTTTGTTATTTCATTAAACAGAGAAATTAAGAACCGACCTAAGTTGAGAAGTCTTACTAAAGAAAAATTGTGCCTCTGACAAAAATTGAACCAGCATCCCTTATTTATCTACCAGAGAAACCACATTTTAAAGCACAATTTTTCTTCAGTAGGATTTCTCATGTTAGGCCATGGGTGTATAAAAGTTTTCATCATATATACATATACATAAATATACATTACATATATATATATATATATATATATATATATATATATATGAAAGGGTGTAAAAAGTCTTCATCATATATACATGTTCATAAATATACATTATATATATATATATATATATATATATATATATATATATATATATATATATATATATATATATAATGTATATAAGGTATCAAAATCAAAAATAGAAAAGGTATCAACATACTGCATATAAACATAGGGCTTATGGCACTTTTCAAACAAAAGTTCCTCATAAAAACCTATAAAAATATTAGCTAGTATGGGACCTAAGGGACTACCCATTGAAACCTCATCTGTCTGGGCATACATGATATTGTCAAAACTGAATTCAACCCCTTCAGTCGCCAGATTCATGCATTCCAAAAACAAGTTTTCAGGAATGCTAACGGGGCCCAAAGTACCTGTATAAGGAGCATCAGAACATATATTAATAGTGTCCTGAAGAGGTACATTGGTATACAAACTGACGATGTCAAAAGACAACATCAGTTTATTTTCTGAACTGATTTCTAAATTTCTAATGAAATTCAAAAACTTGAATGAGTCAGAAACATTATGGGTTGAAAAGAGATCAGATACTCGTACTGCATAGACCCTATCATAGATAAAATAGGTCTGAATGGTACACCAGTCTTATGCATGTTAGGCAGTTCATACTTTCTGGGACATTGAGAACCAACAGGTCTAATCCTATTATAGACATCTTTAGAGATTAGTTTGTTCTTGTATACTGAAAACAACTATCTCTGAGTTCTCCCGTCAACCTTATTAGTATTATTACATGTACTAGCAGGACCAATTCTCTTGAATTTAGAGGAATCATTCAAAATAATAGCCATCTTGTCAATATAACCTTGATAGTTTAAGATGACTACTCCATCCCTCTTGTCAGCCCCTTGTTAGCCCCCTTGTCAGGCTTAGTTATATGTCATTTCTAGACTTCAAGAATTTGATAGTCTGAAAATGAACACTTTGCCATGCAAGAAAATCTTGCTAAGCAGTGAGGGGGGAATATTCATTAGACAATTCAAGCAGTCTAGCTTTAATTCTGGAACTTTTATCAGCAGAGGATTTAATTGAGAGTATGGAATTTCAAATTCAGAAAAAATCTGTTCTTTGCTAATTTTAGAAGTGGGCATGCAGTCCATGAGAAAGAAGTGTCTGTTCAGTCTCAGTCAGAGTAACACTGGAAAAATTGAAAATATGTTTATTAGAATTTCGACTGTCAACTCTGAATCTTCTAGAGACAAGGCTATTCAAGCAATTCTTATCTCTTGCTGTAATAAGCTTTTCTAACTTTAACCTGATATTAGCCAGATAACAAGGAAAACAAAAGAATTGCAAAAATGTTACTTTGCTTCTGATATCATTCAAAATAGACCAAAACAAGTGCAAGCACGAAGAGGAATAATCAAACAGTTTATCTAACTCATGTTTGATAAAGGCTCGCTTAACTGAAAAAGAAGTGGACAACATTACAAGAGAAACAAGACAAGAGAAAAGAAGTTAACCTTGTGCCACAACTGAATAGAGTGATTGAGTTGGTTGATGACATTTCTGGGGCACCTATGATAAAGAGATACATATAAAGACCTCTGCCCACAGAAGAAGAAAATAGACTTAAATAGAGAGGACGTCAGTTTACCTTTAGGATACCCTTTTGGCCAAGCAAACACTTTATCAAAAGGGGAATGAAGGCACATAGAACAATATATATATAGTAATAAATATGCACAAGACATATATATATATATATATATATATATATATATAACCTCATGGGTATAGTCTATTTCAACTGAAATAGACTATACCCATGAGGTAGTTTTGGAGTTCTCTGTTGTGTAATTTATATGTTCTGTTATAATAAATACATTGAGCTCATTTTGTGGATCAGTTTTAATATTTTATATTATTAGAATGCACTAACCCACTTGGACTATATAGCAATGGACTTTTTTACCTGTACTATATATATATATATATATATATATATAATATTCACAATATAAAAAATTAATTAATAGCAATTTAATTACAATTAAATACAGGTTATTGTTAATTTTGTTGTATACAGTGCTCAATATCATGAAGATAGAGCCACATATAGCATAATGTTATGGCTTTTAGATTTTATTAAAACATGGCAAGACTATGCATAAATAAGTTTTACTGTAATTGCATGTAAAATAACCTGTTTGTACTTCAATAGAACCAATCCTCAGATACTTACAACTGTTTTGTCAAAACACAGATGGACTATATCATGAGCTTGAGCACCGTGAAACTTTTAGTTATTCATATGCTTGTTACATTTTAATAAGATCTAAAAAAATATAACATTACACTGTAATAATAAATAAAATATGTTCACTTATCTTGTCCTCACTCAGAGTTTTACAGATATTATATCCACTCATTAAATTTCAATATAAGTGAACATTTCATGTTATGTATTGCTATTAATGTTCAATCTTTTGATATCGACCACTATAATTGCAGAGACTGCATACCTGAAAAATGTTACCTTACAGAAATACCCTGGTTGTCTTTTTTATTTGGCAAAACACAAGCTTTATTATGTATGTATTGGTTTCACAAATGCGTGCACACACACATGCACACGAACAGTGTGAGCATAGAATTCAACACTTTATGGTGACTGTCAGTCCAAACATTTAGTGAATACCACATCAGTAAAGTATAAAACTGACAGTCACCATGCAGTTTTGATTTCTGTGTCCATAATACTTATATTATAAAAATTACATTGCAAAATATAAAAAATAATTTGCCAAGTTTTAAAACTTTTGCAAAATTTGAGGATAATCCCTAAAAAGGAAAGAAATGACAAAATAAAAGACAATTTGTTTACTCATCACACAAATCATGTATTAAAAAAAATGAAAGACATAAAAAGAGTTTGAAAGGAAATCACAACATTTTAGGGGTTGAAGAGATATTTTAAATTGTATATAAAGGTTAGACAGACTATTCTTTGTGTGTGGGTTGAAGATTTGTTGAAGTGTTTGTGCCTTTGTTTTCTGGGAAATAGAAGAAAATTTTGTTGCTTTTGTTGAAACTGTAGTTGTTAACAAGCGTGTAGGTTTTGTGTGTATTTTTTAGTTGAAGATGTCCATTCAATATATAAACAAAGAAGGTAGAAGCAGCATACAAGAAAACTTGTGTTTCTGCTATGGATGTTTATTTCTTTTATGTTGACATTATTGAAATAAAGCTAAAATGTCTCTTTAGTATGTAAGGGACAGATCATATTTTTTTGGTAAAAATTTTATCTGTCCTTTAAATGGTCAATGTAAGACTGATAATATTGTATACTGAGCTAGCATACATTCCAGTAACAATGTTAAATTTTATTTTGGTTCTACTGAAAATCGTTGGAAATTTCATTTCTACCATCATCGAATAACTTTAAAATACAAAAACAGCACTGCTCTCTCTAAATACTTTTGCCAATTAAAGAATGATGGCAGCTCACCTTCTATCAACTGGGATATTATAGCAAGAGCCAAATCTTGTAATGGAAAGGAAATAAATGTAACTTATGTCTTATTGAAAAATTGGTTATCGTAAAATGCTTAAAAAACCCTAGTTTATTAAACAAGAGAAATGAATTGATGGCTACATGCAGGCATAAAAATAAATATCTGCTTAAACATGTTGATCCAGATTAATTTTTAATACAAATTACAGATTATCTTTTAGGTATATTATGCTTTGTTTTTGTTTTTTGTTTTTTTATATAAATAAAGAACAATTAATTTCCCTTTAATAATAAAAAAATTAATACTCACAACTATAAAATAAAAGTTTTTTTTTTTTTACATATATATATACAAATCCTATTTATTTTAAATGTCAAATATAATTATTAATAGTAAAAAACCATAATCCCAGTATACTACGCCAACAGTGCGGCAACTAGATATATTTTTAAAAATTTAAATTACGTAATGGCCAGTCTATACTCATCACCTGAAGATTGTGTTGTACATGAAAATCTGAGTTGTGCTATTGCTGAGGGATAATATATATATTTATTAATATGTTTATTAATATATATCTGTATCTGTATCTACATCTATCTATCTATCTATCTATATATATATATATATATATATATATATATATATATAGATAGATAGATAGATAGATAGATAGATAGATAGATAGATAGATAATAATATCAAATCCGTAAGTGGTAAGGATAATCCAAGTAGGTCTTTTTAATATAAAATAATTAAAAGATAGATCCATCATGAAGAGAGATCAATATATATATATATATATATATATATATATATATATATATATATATATATATATTTTATTTTAGTGGTTTATATATATATATATATATTTTATTTTAGTGGTTTATATATATATATATATATATATATATAAACCATTACAATTTTGTGATAAGAATAGATTCTGAAGAGTGAATCATCACACACATATATCAGAATATATATATATAAAAATTTAAAAATCAGGATATATATATATATATATATATATATATATATATATATATATGTATGTATGTATGTCAACCTTAATATATAATATATATATATTAATATATATATTTTAACTTTAAAATCTTTATCTTTGTGCTTCGGCTTAGTCAAAAGGCCTACTAATATTTAATAGATATTATCAGTCTTATTGACAATATTATTATTTTGTTGTCTTTTTATTCCTCAAATTTCATTAACAAGCCTATTAAATCCCCCATATATATATATATATATATATATATATATATATATATATATACGAGAGAGGGAGAGAGCGAGAGAGACGAACAAACAGACAGTGGGAGAGAGAAGGAAAGTGAAATATATAATGATAGACACTCAAGTAGGTAAACTAAAAGACAAATGCAATGTTCAGTTATTTAAATGCAAAAATTAAAACCTTAACATATGCATTTCAAAATAACATAGATACTTCAAAGCATACATTTGTGAGTTTCTATTCAATAAAATAAATAAATTTCTACGTAACTATTCTAAGCTAGAACAATAAGACGAAATTTTCCTCTGTTGTCACCAAATATTTTGTGAAAACAAGATTTGCCTGATTTAATCTAATAAATTTAAATATGCCAATAAGGTTTGGAGTAATTTAGGAATTACTCCCCTTGAAAGCACGAGTTTGCGCCGTCGTGTCTCCGTTTCGCCGCCAGGTGTCAGCAGCAGCCGAATCGCGAACAGACGATAATTCCGCGAAGGAGGAGGAGGTTGCCGACACTACGTTGAAAAGATGGACAAAATTATGAGCTTATTATTATTGCTGTCATTACCGCTACGGACAGAACATTTGTCAACACATTAGTAAGGAGTAGCAACACTAGCTGGATGTTAGAACCAAGGTATGTCCATCGTATGTTAGAAGAATCTTTATTTTTTTGTTTTTACTTCCTTTTAAATTTTTCTCTATCTTCTTCTTCTAAGAGTAAGAAGACCATTTCTTTTCTTTTTTTTCCCTCTACCTCGCCGCTCTATACTCAATATTCCGTCACTTGTTCATTGTTGTCCTAAAGGTGGATACAGAGAATTTGTCCGTTAAATAATTATTTACATCTTTTCTGTATATTAAGAGATTCACTGTTGTTCAAAAGTACTTTGAGCTTAAAGAAAAAAATTAACATGTTGCATCGTCATTTTTTTTTTAGTTTTTTTGCGCTTTTACACGACCTTTTATTTAAGTCAAAGTGCGACCTTTATTGATAATTTATTTTTTCATGTTAAAATAAACTTGAAGTTACATTTTATTATTGATTAAATAAAAAAAAATATATTGTTTTAAAAGAAGAACCCTCCCATAATTGTTTCTAAACAAAAATAAGTGTCAAGTGGTTTTCGCGGAAAAATATTGCGATCTTAAACAAAACGTCTTTCTTGCCAGCTTGCTCGTTATTTTGAATATTTCTTTTTTTAATAGCATGTCATGTTGGTTAAATAATAGTTTTATTTATTAAAAGCTGACTATTTTCTTTTCGTATTGATAATAAAATTTTAAACGAATCTTTCAATTAAAAAAAACAAAAAAAATTTCCTGTTCCTGTTGAACTGATCGCCAGTATTTTTAATTCATTTTAAAAATGATATCTTAAAAACGGAGTTTTTCCGCTTTTAAAAAAAAATTATTAACGCCAAAAGAAATTTATTTTGTTTTTTATTTTATAAAAAAAAATCATTTATTCTTCGTAGCGTAGAGTTAAAAAGTGATCTTTTTCTGTTGTTAATTAATAAATGCTAATTATTATTCTTTCTATGCTTCATCATACTGTTGGTCCTTGAAAAAAATTAAAATCGTTTTAACTTAAAAAAAAAAGAATATTACTTTTATATTTCTTTACATTTATAAAAAAAACTGTCTTTCTACTTTTATTTCGATCAAACTGTAATTAGTTTTTAATTAAACTTATCCAAATGTGATCGCTTAAACAAAAACCCCAATCGAAATATTTGAATCACTACACAATACTTCATCCATCCAGATTCCAGAGTAATGAATGAATTATCATCGCTAATTTAAAAAATAAACTCTCCTCAACAGTCTTTGATCTTTCTCTTCTTATATGTGATGTTTTCTTTCGTATATTTTTTTACAATTTGCAATTTAATGAGTTGTTAAGCATCATATATCTGATGATCATAATAATGAAGGAAAAACAAAGAAAAAGTGTGGGAGGAAAATGATGAAAAAGCAAGCAGCAACCAGTTTGGTACGAAGAGATAGAGAGAGAGAGAGAAAGAAATGATTTATTCTCTGAAATGTCTTATTTTTCTTCTTAGTTTCTTTCTTATTAATGTACTCATCTATTTACATCTACTATATGATGAATTAAATGAAAAAATTCCCGTTTAGAATCCTGACTTATTTTAGCAACACAACTGATGTCGTGTCGATTTGAATAACAAGATGTGTGTTACTATCACTTTCATTTTCAAACTATCAGTATGTTTTTTTCCAATAACGCGCTATTTGGATACTTTCAATTTAAGAAATAATTATTAATTTTATTCGTTATCATAATTAATACTACTGAGTTTCTAAACCTCAAATTATAACATAACTGCAACAACTGCTACATATTGAAAATGAAAGTGAAATACACATTGTGTTGCTTGCACGTTATAATTTATTAATAATTCTTCGTCTTCATAGTTGCAGACACCTTTAAAAAAAAGTGGTAAATAAAATAGCCCTTGTGCTTTGATACTTCTGAAAAAAAGGGTTGATTTTAATGACTATTTCGCATTTTTGTTAAATTTTGTCGTTCTACAGCGAAACATGAAAGTAAACTCAGACTTTAAAATTCCACGTAAAATCGTAAATCAAATGAAGGTTTTATTTTTAAATCCACTTTTATTTCTCTTATCTCGAACATAAAAAATGGAGATACCCACATGAGAAGTTAATTTATTATAAGGGAATAAAAACTTAATACTAAAACAAGCTACATTTTTAAAACCTCTCTCCTTTCTTCCTTCTACGTGTACCATCCATTGAAGGCGGTTTTATTTGCAATATGTGGGCCAAGATGTTAAAGTGAAGCTAAGCATGAAATGAAGTAAAACAAAATTAAAATATGCTGTAGAATGTTTTTTTCTTAGATGATTCGAGCAAAGGGCGAGAATGGATTTATCTTTTCCCAGTCAATAAAGCTAAAGTAAATAAATAAATATGAGAAAAAAAAGATAAATTTTTATATGAGTATTAGAAATAAAACTCTCTCTAGATTACATCTTCTTACTTAATTTCTTTTTTTCCCGTAATTCTTCAGAACATCTTATTCTTGTATGATGAGATAATAAAAGATGATTTTATTTTCTACCTCGAATGGTTGTATCGACGCATGATTGAAATAAGAGAAAGAAAGGCGATCATCTTGTAAACGTAAGGCGTGTGTGTGTGTGTGTGTGTGTGTGTGTGTGTGTGTGTGTGTGTGTGTGTTTGGGATCTCAGCTGACATTGTCAATGCAATGATGAATGAATTGGTGGTGGATGGTCACTGCAAGTAATGGATTCCCACCAGTTTTAGTATTTGTATTTATTCTCACTCTTTCTGTTTCAGTTTTCTCATAATAAATTGTTTCGTTATTGTCAATTTATTAGTGTTTAAATTCTTTCTTTTAGTTTTAACCATAAATCAGCTTTATCTTCCTGTCATTCGATTTTTCACTGAAAGAGATTTTCAGGACAGTAAAACGCCTTGAAAACAACCACAAAGATGCTGTTTTTATTTTTATTTTTATTTTTTGTTCAAAGCAAGAAAATAAAAAATAAAATAATATTCCTCCTAAATAGGTATCCTTTATGTGAATGTTGTATATGTATTTTAGGATAAATGTGCAAATTTCTTGTTCTATTCCCAGAAGGTAATATAAGCTAATAACACCTGTAAATCCGCTAAGTAATACATGAAGGAAGACTTTAAAGAAAATAAGGACTATTTTTCCTATTATTTACTTTTGGCTTGCAAAGAAGAAAGTATATTTTTGTTTTTTGCCAATTCGGTTTATAAAATTATTTTCTTGATAATATTTTCGAAATCTAATATGGTAGAACAATATCTCTTCTTTTTAGATACCTTTTTTTGTTGATTCTTCTTGTTATTTATCAAGATTTTATGCAATCGCCTGACCTCTCTGACCAAAGAATATAAAATATTTATTCAAGATTGTCCCTTGACCTGAACTAAAATATGTTTATCAACATGGCTGTTCAAGAGTAAAAACGTTTGAAACAGATATACCATTCACCCCGCTCTTGCATCATCCTTTCCAATTGGAAATCACTTAATTTTATATTCATTTCTAATAATAAGATGAATCTTTCAGTGATTATTTGATAGACACTGAAAGCCTTCAGCTTTATGTTTAATTTAGTAAACTATTTTTACGATAAAAAAACTCGACTCTTGTCTTATTTCTTTAAATGGGCTTTCAGCATCGACATTAGTAATTAATTGGTTTCTTCAGAAAATATTCATCTTCCTAATTTAACAGTTTAATTACTCTTGTTGTCCCAATACCTTATTTGTAGAAGTTAAAATATATGCCTATGTTTTTACTTGTAGAGCTCTAAAATACAGAATTGGGAACAAAATGATGTTGGATTAGTGAAGGTGATAGGCAAAGACAATTGGGTATTATTACTGATTTTTTACAAGTATACAAATGTACTATTGAATATATAGAATAGGCATCAGTTCTTTATCAAACAAATAATCTTTACTTTATCAAACAGGCGTTATAAGTCTCATGGATAAAAAGCACAATTCTAAACTAGAAATTGCCTTGTTATCAATTGACAATATTTCTGTGCTTAACTGACAATTTGATCCCTCAATTTCTTTTCGACATTGAAAGTAAAATATTTATCATGACGTATGAAATACTGTGAATCTAATTTTTACTAGTAAAACCTGTGAATGGAAGAAATAAAATGTATTACTAAGTTAATAGTATTTAACCTTAGAAAAACAAAAACAAAAGTTCTTGTTTGTATGAAGTGAATGGCCTTAAAAAATTAAAAAGGAACTACAAAATTAATTTTTTTTAAATATTGTTATTCACCTGAAGACTTAGTCTATTTTGTACCAGTAAAAAGATACATTGTGCTTTAATTTGGCATTGTGAATATTCCTACTAGAAAATGGTTAGCACAAAAAGAACACTTCTTAGAAGATAAAAATAGCTAAGTAAACATGTTTACTGTTTGAAAATTACACATTTAAGCTCTATACAGCTAATAATTACTGAATTTACAATCTACAGATTGTAGATTCAGTCTTGTAGTGTAAAAAAGAAGATCGGATATAAAAAAATAAAAATGATTTCGTGTGACTGAAATTATCTGGCAAAAGACAATTTCATAAAATTTTCTACTACTTTGACATGAACCGGCATCATCAGAAAAAGAATTTTGTTTCAGAAGAACATTATATATACACACACACACACACACACACACACACACACACACACACACACACACACACACACACACACATTGACGCAGTCAAAGAAGCTAATTAAACGATGAAAGCGAATTGGTGCTTGAAATGTTTGGAAAGCGGCCAGCAATGTTGCAAAGTTAGTTATGACGATGACAGTGATGTAATTGATAGTCTTATTGACAGGCTCAATTATGTTAGTGTTGTACAACTAATCCGCCAGTCATTGAAACACTTTTTCTTGATATAAAAGATTTGTTGTCCATTATGTTTCTCATACAACTTGTAACAAATTCACTGTAAATTAAAGTTTATGACGAAATATACAAAGAACAAAGCCTAAGACAAATTACTCCTGTGGGCGTCCAATTTGCCTAGCACACTTTTTCCTTGGATAAGTTAATATTTTTTTAAAATATGGGGTACTAGTGAGGATTGAATTCACTATTCAGTCGTATTTCTAGCGAGACAAGCTTGCTAACCATTTACACTGTGACTATAGGATAAAGAAGACGGAAACGTTTAAGAATTTAACGTTTCCCTTTTAAAGCTTCAGAAAATGAAATATGGAGTAGAAAAGAAAATTTTGCTGCTTTTATTTTTGCGTTACTTGTTTTTCATTCGAGGTTACTTAACCAATGAAAAACAAGCAACACAAAAATAAAAATTCCATAATATTATTTTTTCCTGCATATTTCATTAGCTGATGAAACTTAAATAAAAGCGAAACGTTAAATTCATAAAAGTTTCCTATTTGTCCCTTATCCTATTATTCTGTTGGATTCTAATCCATATCTGATATATATTTGATCCTTGTATGAAATTGATTAAGTCCGACAATTATTTAATATATTTTCTGTTATGTTATTTTTAATAAATACAATTTATTTAAGTAAATGCACTGTTTTTTTAAACAAACAGTATTAATTGCATTTTTATGTATATATGAAATATATTTTCTGTTTATGTTTTATTTTAAAAATATTTGTCGGACTTAATATTATATGTGTATGTGTGTGTGTGAATATTGTCCTTTTTACAGAGATATATATGAATATGTATAGATATAGATAGATATATGTAAATATTGTCCTTTTAATTTAAAGCCATAAAAGTGAACATTGAAGTCAACACTGTTCACTTTTATATTTACATACGCTCTATCTCTGATATTGAGCACTTTATCCCATAATATAGCACACCTTAAGAGTATATTTCTTCATATATATATATATATATATATATATATATATATATATAAAAGTGAACATTGAAGTCAACACTCAGAGTCGACGGGCTGTTTCATGCTGGACGCAATCGTCAGGCGGCCTGACGATTGCGTCAAGCATGAAACAGCCTGTCGCCTCTGAGTGTTGACTTGAATGTTCACTTTTATATTTATATTTACATACGCTCTATCTCTGATATTGAGCACTTTATCCCATAAATATAGCACACCTTAAAACTATATTTTTTCATATATATACATATATATATGAATATTGTCCTTTTACAGATATTGTAGTTATATCTGAGATTACACAAACACACACACACACACACACACACACACACACACACACACACACACACACACACACACACACACACACACACACACACACACTCTGTAAGAGGTGCGTTATCGGTGCGGAAATTGGAATGGATGTGTCGAGTTCAAATACCAGTCGAGGCTATTTACGTTCCTTCTCACTGATACTCTTGTGAAATGTATGGGTACACCTCTTTTTCGACCTTAGTTAATAGGAAAGTAGTAAGGCAGACTGTATCCTTTAACCTTGGTGTGTAAAAAGCTTAAAACAACAAGTTTGAATTCCAAACTAGTGTAAAGAATGATGTGTTCCACCAGCTTGCCTTTGACACATCCATTGTTTCTGGGGCGCCACATTGTGGTCGCCCAATGACCTAATGTTACGGATGTATGCATGCAGCACTTTTTATTGTGCACATATACTACACATTGTTTCTAAGCCGAGGACATAGATACATTACTCTTAGACAGAATTAAATAATTAGGTTATTTATAGATTACTCGCTTGTATATTGTAATTAATTTCAATTCTAACGTTCCAAAAATAACAGAATGCAGTTAAAATAATATTGTCTATCATTGATTGCATCCAATTCTTTATAAAGACAGAGACTGAGAAGTACTTGAACGAAAACTGAACAAAACTTGAACTTTGGCCAGTTGTTTATCCACACCTTTTGATTTGGATGTCCAATATTTTATTGAAAAAAAAATCAAAGATAGATAGACCTTGTCGGTTGAATTTAGCAAAAATTGTTTGGATACATAGGAAGTTTCACTTATTAATTACTAAAAAGTGAAATAGTACAGCATAAATGCACACATACTCTAATGATGACAATGAAAATCATTCAGATCGATCAATTTCCGTTGCCATAGAAACCTGTATATTTTATTATTCGAGGATAGGATTGCCTGTTAAAGAGTTATGCTTTCCCTGATCAAATATGCTTAGGCAATGATTGTAATGCCGATTATTCTGGACCTTAAAAATAAAATGTTTTGAACGCACACAAATATTTCAAATTAGAATTGTTTTTAATGATTGATTCTCTAAGCGATAAAGAAGTGATTATGCAACAGAGAGCATATCGTAAATATTATTATGACCAAAGCAAAATGACCTTTTTGTTTTGGTTTGAAGTCCTTATCATAGGCGAACGAGACCCACCAACCTGGTTTTGTTTATTGATTGACCTCTTTTATTTATTTCAGCTGTATGTCATCTCCATTTCTTTAATTGGAGAATCTAATGAGAACAGAGTATATAACCATAATAAATATAAGTTATATTTATTACTCTGTTCTCAACAAACGGTTATATAACCGTTTGTTATTTTTGTAAAACAGATCCATCTCTTAGTGCTTTTTTTAAAAGTCTGACGTGTCTTTACTACATCCGCAGACAAATACAATGAAAATAAAGTAAGAAGAAGAAGATTAAATTATATTTAAAAAATTTACAAATACTGGACGCAAATGTAAGGCGTTTAGAAGTTGGCCATCTGTGAACTTCACTGTTTGAAATGATAGAGAGTAGAGTAGTGTTGTCACTTTTTTATTTGTGATTAGACGTGGATAATGTCTACATAAGAATAAAAGGCTATAAAAAGAAGTATTTATTTATGCTCAATGTGTTTTTTTGTATTGCTGCTGAAACAGTTTCTGTCAATAACTGAAGAAGCAATGTAACAAGTTACTATCAAAACTTATATCATTTTCCAATACATCCACCCCCGCGTGTATGAGGTGGAGGGGTATTGACGGGACCAGTACACAAATTGGTAGATTAAAGAGACATTCAGTGATCTTATCCTCTGAATGTATAATAAAACAATTAAACTAAAAACACAATGGAAACACATTTCTCAAAAGGCGTTTTCGTTATTTTCTAAGTTTAGCACAATGCCAGAGTAGATGGGCATCTATTCGGAATCGAACTCATTAGCGGATGAACTTGACCAAAAAAGCTTGCTAACAATCATGATACTTATTTTTTTTTGTTTTAATTGTACTACGAAAAACGTAAATTTTATTCAAGCATTTGGTAACATTTGAATGAAAAAATATGGGTTTGCATTATTTTTTTAATGCAGGATAATTTGCGATATATTTTTTTTATTTTTGTAATCATTCGTTTTTATTTTTTCTTCAATGACATGATATTCTGTCAATATATTTGGCGATAGGACAGCGCAGGGAAAAGTGGATTCATGCCTTTCCTAAAGAGCGTAGTGAAAGGTGAACATAAATATAGCATCAGTCGGAATTGAAACTCGAAAGCGTTTCTGTGTGTCTATCATGTCCAGTGAATTCGGTTATATAAGGAATAGTCGTTTAGTAGAGTCCTTTGTAAAAGAACAGAAATGTCTTTTAAATCAGATTGTTGCTTTTTAGTTTTTATGCATAAATCCGTTTCAGATAAACAACTGCTTAGCCTAAAAAAAGGGACCAAAATCCGTGGAGCCGACATGTTCCATTAAGCGAAATCCATTATGTAATTAAACATCAAACTTGCGATGAGAATAGTCTAAAAATTAAATAAACATTTTAAAATAATCGTCGTTTCAAATTGTGATTTTTTTGTTTTGTTTAAAACTTCGTTAAGAAAATTAAATCTTATTGAATGAATTGCCAAGTGAAATATCGCAACGCAAATATTTTTGAGTTTTTGTTGACCATATGGAAGAATATAACTTTGTTTATGAACATTCAAGAAAATGTTGCACGTTTCTTATATATGGAACATAAAGCGTAAATGAACCCACATTTAAAAACGTCTGACTGATTATCTTATAAATTATTAATTTAAATACAATCTATACTTTCTACTTTTTAAAAACTCTTTTGTTTTTACCTATATTCAATAAATGGATACTTTCAACTCGGCCCTATACCATATTCCATTTTTAATTGGTTGTATGCATAAGTCCTAGAATTCGTAGGGACCTATGGTCACTAATTCTTTCTGCTAACAATAATTCTAGTTAAGTTTGTATTAATCAAACGGGTTACCAGTTATATAATATGGATATTTAAAACTAGTCGCTGATTGTACCGTGGTAACCGAATTGACCACTGGACACTACATTGCTATTTGATTCAATCGTAACCGATTGGGATAATTTGATTTCAACCAAAGATTCAGTAACAAAATAGATACGCAACAATAGTAGTAAGAAAAATGTTAAAGGCTTTACTTCCTTTTGTAGTTTTGCAAGTATTTTAACCTTAATGTAAATTTTTTTTCCACTGACAATAAAGAATACATATAAGTTAGACTTAAAGAAACCTTTTTGTGATTTCAAACTACTCACAGATTGCTTCTGTCACCACTCACCCTATTTTGGTAACTGTAACTAACTGGATATTTGTGAATCTGTAAATGAATTTTAACAGTGTTTTTAGGAATGGAAAGAATAATTCAAACCTTACCACTGAATAAACAGCTTCTTTTTTCAGCAAAAGATACATATAGATTATAACAGCTGACCGCTCGTATCCAGTTATGCCTGTCTGCTAGGGTGGCTGGCTAATTCCTCTTGCAGACGCCTGCTCAGGCACACTCGTGATTTTCAACATTCACAGAGCCTACCTGTGGCTTATACTGCGGCTATGTTGAGCGGACCTTAGTTACAGTTTCTGCGAGAGAGCACATAATCTGGTGTAATCAACATTTTGAACAAAGCCAGTAGGCTCAAACCTTCGCTTACGATGACTTGTGACTTCCTGCTAAGTACAATGATCGACGGGTTTTAAACAGTTTCGTCTATCCATTTTCACTCACAAGGTTTGGGTCAACTCGTAGTATGGTTTTCAGGCACCTCCCAACGGCACCCGTTGCTGGAATTGTCTCACCAGGTCGATATTATTATCAAATCAAGATATCATCTCCTTGATAAATCGACCATGGTGAGATTCGAACCAATCTCATGGTCGGAACACTAACGTTCTAACCACTCGGCCATTATAATTACAACAAGCAAATATTGTATTGATACTGAACTTAGTCTGACACAAGGCCATAAAGTGTGCAGCACTTATGGTGGATGGAGTTTTTTTGTGTAGTAGTAATAGTCCGCGAGACTTGCTCAATAACTACTACTCTACGGCGAGGCCTGAAAACTATTCACTACGCAGCACAAGCCAAAATGTAACTAACCTTTAGTGAGGATCGAACTCAGTCTATCTTGTCAACCAATACACTTTTTACGGCAACTTATCCAGCATATGTTGTATCAAAATACTGTTGATCCGTGGCGAAATTAATGCATGAGAAATAATCTCTTAATTAAAACTATTGACCTAAAAAGAATTTTTGTTCATTCAAAGAAAGACAATGGAATAAAAAAAACGTAGTTATTATTTTTTTGGTGTTTATCAAAAAAACATTTTTTATTACAATGATTATGAGTCAGTCATGCAAGTGCTATTTTTATTTGTTTATTTGCCTATGTATCCTGTTTCAGCATTAATAAATGGAATTCTAAAAATGCCTGTTAGATTGTTGATTTTTTTTCAATTGTACACATAAGTAAAACATGTTTGAACCTATGTTGACTGTTAAACCTGCAGCTGTTTGTTATCTTGTATTCGGATTTAAGATCAACAAACGTTCGCCTAAGAAGTAAAAGTTGTTTAATGCTTTAACATCGCTGATATCATTTGCTGTTGCATTTCATCGTATAAGCCCGAAAACAAATCCAGTGTGGTTAAAAATAATCATATTTTCTATTAGGAAAAATTAAGTCAATAATAACATAAAAATACCGAAGTTACTAGGCTTCTTTAAAGATTCATCAACCACTTAACAAAATTCTGTAGAAAATTTCAATAATCTGAAAAATCATAATAAATGAATTCAGCACATTCGTGGAGATATATAGGATTAATACAAATATATAAAATTTGTTACTTATCTGATTGATATTATATTCAGCAACCCGACTCCAGAATTTCGTAGACGAACCTTTTGGTAATCGTTCAGTCCACTCATCAGGAGGTTTCATCAATTGACTGCCGATTTTCTCATTTACTTATTTTTATAAAAAATTAATTTATGCGATATTTATTGGTGTTAAGTTGATTTTTTTCCTTTTATATATGTGTGTGTGTGTGTGTGTGTGTGTGTGTGTGTGTGTGTGTGTGTGTGTGTGTGTCTATATGTTAGAATGTCGTACACACACACACATATGTATATATATATACGGAACTAAATGTAACATGATTCAGAAAAAATCCATTCTTGAGCATCAGTTCAAGATGAAGATTAGAACTGATAGAAAACGCTTGCATTCAACAGTCTTCAGCGAAAGGTGGGTGACTGATGCGAGCTTGGTTCGTTTGAATGGGGTTAGCCTTGATTTTCTCTTTTTGGGGTTAATTCCCTCCCCTCTCATTTTAGTCATCCATAGATTTTTAATTATAAATTTTAGCATCATCAAATTTTTATGGGATAGGGCATGTTTTGTAGGTCCCCCTTGAGAGAATGCGGTATTATTGTGTATGGAGGATTGATTGGTGACGGACGAGTTTTTATGGTGGATGTGGAAATTGTAATGTGTGAATGGGTCGTGAATCAGATTAGCTAGGTATAAGATAGTTAGTGTTGACCAGCCTTAACCCTCCCCTTTTTGGCCTTGTGTCCTAATTATGTATTTTTATACATAATAAATAACAAAAATCCATTCTTCAGAAAATTAGTATCCTTCTGTTAGTGAGGAAGTAAGTGAGAATATGTTTCTTTGAGAAACTTGTAATGACATTAGGTTACCAGTTTGTTATGGGAGTCATGTGGTTCGCCTGGGGACTAAGAAATCCCTTTGGAACGAAAAAAAAAACCTCTAGCATCCTGAGGTTGAAGAGAGAAAGAAGAGAGAGGATTTATGTTTCTTCCTCTTTATTACTTCAAAGCGTTATTTATAGTGGATGCTCTAGTGTTTGAATAGACGCCCTGTTTTTTAAAAAATAGTTTGTGTTACATCTAGTGGCCAGCACACTCGAGAAAACTTAATAAAGAAAATGGGCTCACCGACTGGGTTCGAACTTGCGCCTTCTTTTATTGGAGAAACCACCGTCTGACCCGCAATGCTTTAGACAGCTTGGTCACAGAGAGAGTCACAACTCAGCAAGGTGGTCCTATTTACACTTTTCTTTTTAAGGAATGCACATCCCCTCGTGCAGATTTTCTTGAAAGCCCACTTCTGTTTAGTTTGGTAATCGAAAAGCAATTTCTAAAAAAATTAATGGATTTATTCTTAATCTTCTCCTCTTATACTGCTTTATATAACATCACATTGCGTTAGAGGAATCATCTGACAGACAAGGTTGACCTCATGATACAATAATACTTGTAAGTATTTGATGCAGTTTTGCGAAATAAAAAGCTGATAATTACTTCCGGAAAGTTTCGTCTGAAAGAAAAAGATTTGGGAAGTTATGAGATCAAGAAATAATTCTAAAAAAAAAACCCAGTTATATTATGAAATCGAAGTATGACCTGCACGATCTTACCACTGTCTAATAATGGGAACAAATAACAATCAATTATAAGACAAAAGAAATGAAAGTTAATTCAACTGTTTTATAAATATAAATCATACCATATTGTTGAAATGGTTTGTTTAAGTTTATAACTTTACATATATCAAAAAAGTTTTCTCATTATTGCCATATAGTTCTTTTAAGTGTGCCTTGTGTTATCTCTGATCTCATTAAAGATTATTTATTTAAGCGAGCCTCAAATTGCATCAAGAAAGGAAATCACTCAATGAATGAAGCTGCATTAATAAAGTGTGTCATTTTATGTCCAACTTCACTTAAATAATTTTGATGACCAATACTTAACGAAAATGGCGAATTTTGCATCGATATCTAATGAAGGTCACATATCTCCTCGATTTATTTTCGCTTGTTAGAAGATATTTTGTCTGGTTTGAAAAATCCATTTAGGAGCTTATGTGGTAAATGAAATGGAAAGGAACCTATATAGTAAGATATAGGATCCTGATAAATGTGCACATCAACTTAACATACAAGAAATATAGATAAAAAAAAAGATCTTTTTAAAAAAATTAGGTCACTTGCAAGAAATTGGAAATGAACTGTATTTCCAGGTGGTAAGAATGCCCCGGTTTTAAGGACGCACTCCAAACTTTGACCTGGGGAATTTTAAAATAAATAAGCACAAAATTAAATAAAATAAGAAAAATTAACCTTCTACCTGTAGGGGGCAGGGTAAAATTTCGAGATTTACTTCGGTGTCACAAAAGAAAAAGAAGATAAATACAGTATTTTAGAAAACAATGGAAGTTTGGTAAATAAATGTTTTTTTATTTGACATTTAGTATTCATTGTAAGTTATTTGTTTGAAAGCGTTTTCTTATGTTTGACGGATTTTGTGTTTTGATTTGTTTTTCTCAAAGTTCATTAATTGAAAAGACTCTCCTATTATTAAGTGTATATCGCTCACATACTTAGTTGTTAGTTCTGGAATATTTTATGATCTTTCTAGAAGTGAATAGTAGAAAGCTTAAGTTGTTGTAAACGAATTTTATAATCCGCAACACTCGTTCTTTCTTGAATTATGGAGAAGTTTGGGAACGGTGCCAAACCGTTCATGACTGTCAGACTCTCCGCCTCGGTGGAGAGGAACCCGGACGAGAGGAACCCGGACGAGGCTTTATGTAAACTTAGCTAAGGTGTGTTTGCTCATTGCCCCCCTTTTTTTTCTGTCCCCTTTTCTTTTCCTTTAGTTTAACTCCCCATCCCTCCCCTCTTTAGGTGCTCAGTGATTTCAGTTCTCTGGAGGATGCGGGACACCTTTCGTTTCGTGTGTGTGATCTTTTCGTATGTTTGAGTGTGAATCAGTGCGTGTTTGTGTGAGTGGTTGGGATGGATAAATGTGTATTTTATATTGTCAAAGTCCCGTGTCGATTTCGCCCAGTTAATTGATTTTACTGGCACATTTAGGATTTGTGGGTGGTTTTTAATTACTAACATGATTTTGTTTAGTTTCTTGTACATATTTGTATTCATATTGTATATATTCATTGGGGATTATTTTATTGTTAAATTTTTACGCCCGCCTTCCACAGACTTTCACCAATTAAAATAATTTTAATAAATTCAATGATGAGTCTTAATAGAATATTTTAAGTTTGTGATTTTGATAGAAGGCGAAAAAAGTTGGATGAAGTATTGAAAGTCGATGAAATAGCGTAAAGAATTAACTGAAATTTTCAGGTACGGTTCTTAATTATCAGTTTGAAAAGGAAAAATACGGAATGCTAAACCTGAAGAAAAAAGTAAGGATTGTAGGCGTAAGGGACATCAACGAAAGATAGTGTAATAATATTCAAAATTGAATAATTAAAATAGTTGACTTTTAAAGATTTCAGAAGCATGTAAAAGAGCAACGCCAAATGATAATTAAGATTAACTATTTACGGACGTAATAGAAAACAGCTTATGAGGTAGAGAAAAATACTTCGACTAAGTGTTGTAGGTTTGAATCAATTCAAAACCGTGTTTGTCTCGTCTGAAAACATAAATATGAAACTTTGCAACAAATCGTGGTCAGTCAGCTCAAAAATTCCAGCCGGAAATCTACGCCAAGCGATTCCTTTTACGAAAAAATCTAAATGAAGCGTCTACAGATCAAAAGACTCACCGACAGCTGCTGAAGCTACGTATATGCTGAAATCTCTAAGTCCATACGCTTGTATTTCCTTTGCTCTATTGTAAACTGTAAATAATGATATTCAACAAATGTATGGATTTTATATCAGTTACAAATTCATTTCTAAGACTATTTCAAAAACATAAAACTGTTTACTATGTAATGATACATCCACAGAAAAGTAAACTTAAAAAATTTTGTTGTAAAAATCTTAATCGATTACAATTTTGAATTTTGTGACAATTATTGGAAGTTTATTTACTATATTGGTAATATGACAGATTATCAATGCCGATATAAAAGATTCAAGGAATTATGAAACAAAACTAAAGAACCAATGTATTTAATAAATTATAATATCGATTGCTAATAATTGATCATATGCCCATTTCTAATTTTAAATTCTTGCACATATCTTAAGGAAAATTTAATAAGATTTGATGTTCTAATAAAAAAAACAATGACAATATTTTTCTGGTTTCCCGTTGGTTTTCATGCTTAAAACATTTGTAATTCAAAGTGGAGTTATAAAATTTATTTATTAGCTTTGTTTGTCATCTATTATATCGCATCTTTTACGAGTACAAGACTGACAGTCACAAAGAAAATTATTTTTGGTAATTTTGTAGGTCGGAGTTGCATAGAAATATATTTATAATATTGGAAACTAGTTAAGGACTTGCCGTGTAAGACTTTGATAAAGAATTAAGCATTACCCAAGACACCCCCACCCGGTTCTCGCTCGCCCATTTCTTAGGCCTTTGCCTCAAACTCCTTGTTTCGGTGCATAGATGGAAAGGGCTTTAACAAAACAATAATACTGATTTTAATTTATGAACTACACTGTATTTATCTGATGTGATATGTTAATTCATAATTTAAAATGTGTTATGTACGTTGCCATGGGCTAAGAAGTAATTAATTAAAAATACGTCTTTTACATTACAAAGACAGCAGCTAAACTCATTATTAGTAACTTGATGATATTGGTAGCCACTAGAGCACGTCTTGCCACAGGATTTTATTTTTATATATTTTGCGAAAGACGTGCTGTAATCTGATGTTTCCAAACTATAACCAAACCTGACTTTTTATTGTTTTTAGTTCAATGTACATAAGAGTTGCTCAGTAATTTTTTTTTTGCGCTGAGGCGTGTGACACGTAAACGTTCCCATCAGGGGCTATTGAGAGTGAAAAAGAAATAAAAAGACTTTAGCAGGAACTGGAAATCCAATCCTAAACAGGAAACAGGGGATAAAACTCTACTCTTGTTCAAAAACCCCGGAAGAGTGTGAAACGGATGACAGACGAACCTATCTACTCCTATTTATATTATTATTTTACTATTGTCCTCATCTTCGTCGCCATGTTTATCACAACGTTTCGTCCGTTGTATGCTCCGGCCTTCTTCAGGTGGTTGGAATGTCGAACTGAACCCTTTATTTCGCTCACTCAAGGACACATGGCACAGTAGATAAAGGCGTTAGTTAGATCCAGTGACAGGACCCAAAGATACTCGGTTAAGGCGGTGGAGAACTTGGTGAGGGGAATTAACAGGAGATAACTGACATCCATTAGACATGGCACGTGGAACTAGAACAGTCTACCCCAGTGAGCGAAATAAAGGGTTCAGTTCGACATTCCAACCACCTGAAGAAGGCCGGAGCGTACAACGGCCGAAACGTTGTGATAAACATGGCAACAAAGATGAGGACAGTAGTCCGAATAATAGTGTACATAATACCTCATCTCAGAAATATAGACAGATACTATCTACTCCTATTGAAGAAAAAAAAAGTAAATAACATTTCAGTGTTCAGGTTGAAACGTTAGAAGTATAGAGTTGAGGTAGACTTTATAAGGGACCAAAAAACAAGAATAAATTTAAACCTGTATGTAACCCTGACGAAGCACGTACTATGAAGCCATCGAAAGGATCGTGGAGTTTATAATGCCTCTATGTTCCCGATCGCAATCAATCAATTCTCCTTAAGGTCGATTATGAAAAGTCAACATGTTGCATGCACATTTTAGCCTAATAGTTTTCAAGTTGAAATCTTCTGTATTGAATCAAAGTGATAATTTCAAATATTAATTATATGTTCTAAAAATGTAGAATTAATAAAAATTATTTTAGGCAATACTGGATAAAGAAAAAGAAAAGGGTGTAATGAAACAAACAAGATAGAAGAAATATTCTTTTTAAGTGTTAATTTTTCATGTATAATCAGGGCCGGTGAGTACTACCCACGAACCTCCCGGCATTGCGGGGCCCAAGGCTGATTTTTTTGGGGGGAGTATTTTGTGACCCTCGCTATCTTATCAAAATTTGCCTTTTTCTACCTACATTTATATATGTTACAAATGAAACTAAGCACAACTGACTTAAAGGATGAAAGATTTTCACGGATTTTGACGTCATTCTGGGGTCTGTTTTTTGTCCAAATCCGTGAAATTGTTTTGCTCATGTTAAGTCTCGAAAAAAAAACATGATAAAATTCACTTTTTTATCCATAATGTTGAATGGGCTAAAAAAATATTCAACTTTTTAACAAGAAAAGTCTCAGGTTGATGTTAAAAATTGCTGCAGAACATTATTGATTTATTTAAGATGGAATAATGACAGGTTTCCAATTTGTATTTATTTTCAATTTTTCTAGTTGGATTGTTCACCTATATTGCTTGCATGTGATCCATTATGTTCTTAAAATAAAATTAAAATTTGTATTTTTATCTTATGAAAATTGAGAGAGTGGGTGACCCCGTATCATAGGTTCGGAGGGGAGCACGAAACTCTTGCACCGGCCCTGTATAAAATCTCCAGTTGATAAATAAATCGATTTCTCATCCATACTCGAAATAGTTACGAAATTTCGTAAATTAATTTGGCTGATGGCTCAGCAGATATTACAAGTGAATTAACAGCTGGCGACGCTCAGTGACGTTCTTTTGGTAATATCTCTCATCGACTGAGAGGGAAAAATCGTTCCTTAATCAAGTCAAGTTTTTCTGAACTTTTGTGCAAGTCTGACAAAAAAAAAAACGAAACAAACTCATTAATAATCTGCCGTTGTGGCTGTGTAGCCTCATATTCCGTTGCCTCTAAGTCTACTAATATATTCTTCTTTCTCAGAACGACCCATCAATCGTAAAAATAACAAGTGCCACATGACGGTGTCCTGTATTCAATCCTTTTTCGTTTGTATTAATTTTCTTTTGGTAATGAAACACAAACTAGAATATTTAAGAAATCTTGTATTGTTTTTTTCACTTTTCTTTCTTCTTTTTTAAGAGAAAATCAGTATTGTAAATGCAAATATGTCTCTTGGTAGCAAGGAGTGTGTAGTAGTGTGTAGGTGTATTTATTACCACGAGGAACATGGAAACTGATAATAATTAATTATTTCTCCTTCTCGATCTTCTTCAGTGAATGTGTACTTAATTTTACCGAGTCAGTGTAGTATTTGTATTTTAAATGAATTATTGTCTAAGCTGTGATACAATATAAAATCTGTAACTTCTGGTATTATCTGCTGATGTACATAAAGTTTTTACATGCATTGTTATACACTCAGTATTACACACACACACACACACACACACACACACACACACACACACACACACACACACACACACACACACACACACAATGACCTATGTTTTTCCTCAGGTAGACATAACAAAAATTAAGATGTCAGAAGACTTAGGAAAAATTTGATCCGTCTATGTGTGTGTGTGTGTGGGGGGAAACTAGATTTTTCAATAATAAAATGAAAAGATGGGGGCGAGACAAAGCTTCAAGATGATGGACATGTCCTTTGCTTCTTCGGTAGAATCTTGACACACCTCAATTGCTATCACCCATATATGGTAAATATTGTGGACATCTATTTTTGTAGCTAATACTTTGATTGGATTGCTATTGAGAACGTTGATATTTTCCATCTACGGAATTTTTAATTTTGGGGTTCCTTAGTCTTTAATTATGTATTGTTCTTCTTCCATATGCAAGAACCCAATTTTCGCTTTCACCTTTCAGACTCTCTCTCTTTTTAATTTTAAATGTGTCTTTGGTTTTAGGAACGCTTCTCATTGGTGAGTGGGTGGGGGAATCATTTCTAGCAAGCAAAAAAGAAAGTAAACAAACATTGATTTAAAAAAATGCTAGTTTTCTCGTGTTAAAATCATTTTAAAGTTTAAACTAAAATTATTGAATTATGTTACGTATCGCAAGAATTTTATTTCAAATTCAAACATTTATTTCCCGTAAAGCAAAATGATCATGAATTTATTAATAATCTATGATTCATTACTTCGGAAAATAAATAAATAAAAAGAAGCACAATCACGCGTAAAAATGTCATGAGTAAAACTAAAAAATAGTGACTTATCAATAGATTGTACTTTCGAGATTTTTGATAAGTCACTATTTTAAAGTTTAGAACATTTTTAACTTTTTCAAGAAAATGTATTTGCGCCAGGTGGAGTATAAGTGAAGAAAGAAGAAAGATAAAGATAATAAAACTAAAAGAAATCAGTAATTTTGAAAGCAGATGATATTTACCGCGTGTATGAAATAGGATTTTATTTTTATTTGATCATATTTAATTTTGACATTCATGAATGTTTGTGTTACTGCCTTTCCATCGACTTGGGGGCGTACTTTTGTGTCGGAGATATTTATGAATGAATATCATCATGTACAAACATCGTAACATTTTCAAAATCAAAACTATTTTTTCTTTTTAAAATAATGATTTTGTTGTAGAGATTTTTTCTTTTAAAATAATTTTCATTTTTAACTTGAATTGACCATGTTCTTTTATTTTAATTAAATGATTATCTCGTTAGGTAGTAAAAGTGTAGACGAAATTTAGTTAATTTTCTTTTCAATCATTCACTCATCAATGCTCTCTGGCTCGACGATAATCATTTCTTTTTTATTTTATTTGTTGTGGCTGGTATTTTTTTAAACACTTGAATATAAGAAAAAATAGTGACATAAAAATGAAATCATAAAAAAATATTTTGATTTCATTCGTCGTGTGAGAGATCAAATGTTTTCAGATTGGTTGAGAAGTCAAACGGCAAACCATATGTTTCTTCTTATTTTCTAATGTCGTACCAAATCACTTTATTGCATAAATTATATCTTCATCGACTTGTGCCTGCTACCACCACATTTCCTTCCCCTCCTTGTTCAATCAACAATCTGCCAACTATTTATTATTATTCAACCTCTTTTGTTAACCTTTTAAGAAGAATGGTTGGGAATAACCACTGACTTTCTGTCTAGCTAGACATTGACTTTGTAAGTCTTCGATTAAAAAAAAAGAAAAAGAAAAAATTGATACGTCAATAAGACAATAATTCTGTTTCCGAATGAAACAAAAAATCCTGTTAAACGGGATCACATCATCAGCTGACTCGCATCAACTTGTCCCTTTCTTCCTCTTTCATTGGATTTTTCTCTCCTCGCTTAGACGTCTTCTTTCCTCATCTATCATTTCTTCTACCCTCTCGCTGCGTGGGTGGACCCAGTAACAGACGGGCCTCCACATTTGGTTTACCTACAATCTTCAGCGTTGTCTTTTAGTTAGAGAGTGTACACATCTTCTAGCAGCACGACTCTATCATCATCATCATTATCATCGTTCGATATTTTGTATCCAAGCTTTCTTTTTTGAGACAACCTTGTAAGTTGGCTGCTTCTATTGAGGTAGTTACATTCAGTTGTGAATAAAAAAACATTGATATTTGAATTTGATACATATTTTTTTTAATTATTGATTAAAAAACTTAAAAGTTTTGCAGTAATTAAAAATAAAATTAATGAACTAAAAAAATTAGTGATTTAACACAACAATAAATTCCAAAGAAAAAAATTGTCAGTTAAATTTTTAACTCAAACTGTTATTTTTTTAAACTATATTTTCAATCTGGTTGAACCTGTAAAAAAATGGTTGTTAAAATAAAAATCCCATCTGGATATTTTGTGGTTCGAAACTGCTGTCTTGATGCTACTTAACTAACTAGTTAAACTCTTTTAAAAGTAAAAGTAAAACTGTTTAATAAAAAAACAAAAAACAACACATAATGTTGATTGAATAAATTTTATTTTACAACATTATTTTTATTATTTTTATTGTTAATTATGTTTTTTTTACTTACTGTGTTCAGATTTCGATTACTAAGATTATTTGAAAAATTGCATAATTATTCAACAGTTCGATCGTATTTCGCTTGCTTGAATTTTCTTCTTACTCTCTTGAACGAGTCTTTTCCCTCCCACAGCCGGATTTCAGATCTTGTGAGTATACAACATGTTTCAATTTCATTATGCCACAACATTTATTGGGATCAGTCTTTGACTTTTCCAATTCAAATTTATATATTGATTTCAGAATATTGCAGTTTTGTCTTGAATTATTTATTTGATTTGAGGAAAAAATAATTTAAGAAAATTTTAAAAACCTTTTTTTTTTTTTAGTTTTTATGTTTGATCAGTACCATATTTTTGTTAACATGCTTAAGAAATCTTTAACACAACTGTTTGAGGTCCATAATTTCTTTTTTGAAGAAATAAGCAAAAATAAATGATTTGTTGTGTATAATTTTGTATTATTAAAAACAAAGAAATATTTTGAAAAATTCCGCCATTAAAACGAAAACATTTGCAAAGTTGTTCTTTTATTATAAATTTTAGCAAATATATTATAAAAATGCTAGTGCTTAGGAAGTCTTCTTAGCGCTGAATTTACTTCAGGAAAGTCGTTGTGTGTGTTATTATACAATTATGTACAATTAAAACAAAAACAATATCCAAACATTCGCAAAGAAAGACTAAGTGACTAATATTTCTATTTGGTAATCTCTTGTAACGTTTTTCACTACTACTACCATTTTAAAATTGTTTTTCTACATAAGAAGCTAAAACCACTTTAATTTTTTTGGCCAGGTGGTCGGTTTTGGAAAGCTTCTTATGTTACATAAGGAATCTAACTTTCTAATATTTTTTTGTTTGATTCAAACTTTACCAGATGGAATATTTTGAAAGTCAATCATTTTTATTTGCTTACAAAATTTGAAATATATATATCTAAAAATAATAGTATCCTCCACCACTCACAGACATAAATAAAAATGAGTAAAAAAAAAAAAAAAATGATTGTCTTATAGCTTATAAATTATGGATGTGTTGTAAATTTAAACTGAGAAAGAAACTGAAGAATTCAAGTTTACAAACATATGTACATGGTGCATTCTTTTTTATCAAACTGGTCAATAACATGACATCAGTTTATATAGAGCAAGTTTTTTTTGTTATTACATTGTGTGTATAGAATGGTGTCTAATATATCAATTTAATTTCTTGTTGTGATTTCTGACAGATAATTAAAAAAAAAAAACTAGGTATTACTGAGCTAATCCATAATCTCTAAACACAGCCTACGTGCTGACAGAGAACAAGTTAAATGAATAGACAAAAATAGAAAAAAGGAGTAAGACAAGATTGCATTTTTACATCAGATTTATTTAACCTATACAACAAAATGATCTTAAGAGATCTAGAAGACCTACCAGGATTTATTATCAGCAAATACATTATTAACAACATAAGATACACAGATGTCACTGTTGAGACTCAGAAAGGAAACTTAGACAAGGTAGTAAAGGAAAGCAAGAAGAAAGGTCCAACTACTAACAGTAAGAATGTAGTATGCCTGGTTGTCAGCAAAAGAGACTATCCAAAATGTAAGCTACATGTTAGGGATGTCAAAATCAAGCATGTACGGAAAGTTAAATATCTGCATGGCGTAGTAACAGACAACAGAAAATTTGACTCAGAAATTAGAAAGTGCATAGGATACTGTAGAGAATTTGACTGTTCAAGCAGGAGAAAAGCAATGGGGTCATGTGATTTTATTACCATGTGATCCCTGAAGTAGTTATAAGGGAGGGGAAGTGTTTTTTCTTCCTCATTGTTTACATTTACTTTATGCGAGTTATTAGACGGTCGCATTACATCGCGGAAAGGAATCTTATTTCACAACTTAAGGTAAGTGCTTTTGCTTCTTTTCCTAGGCCTGAACTGTAGATTTTTGGGGGGGTTTGAGATTTTCTCGAAAATGCCTTCCAAAAACAAAGCAATGTGTGGAGATAGGAAAATATCATTAGAAACAAAGAAAAGCTGAACTATTATGTAGCATCATCTATGTAGTAGAAGTAACAGAGATGGGTTTTTTTTATTTTATTTATTTTTTTTTTTTGAAAATCATTTCACTCAAAGTAAATTGATAAAAGCCAGTAAGGTGCAAAAAATGTTCTTTAAGATGATTCTACTGACAAATGCTAAGAATATAATGTACAGAACATGTGAACAACAAGGAAGTCTTCAGGAAAATAAGATCTATAAGAAAACTTATACTGACAATCAGAAAGAGACACATGAAATTTTTGGTAGCCATAATAAAAAAAGAAGGCCTAGAGAATTTAATACTCATAGGGCATATTAAAGAAAGGAGAAACAGGGAATAACCTACTTCAGAAAAAACTTAAAAAATTACTTCTAGCAACAAAAGATTGGAAGTTGTAGAAAGCCCTGATTGTCTAAATCCTGAAATGACATGTCTTATAAAATAATTAGATAAAAGCCTTAGATTCTGGCTGCTAAAATGCCAAATGTTAGGTAATATCACTCACTGTTATTTTATTGAAGAGTTGATTAATGTATAGAGCATGAAGTATAAGAAAATAAAATATCAGTTTGTTTCACATTTTAGTGTTAGTCATACATAGTGGATTAACCTAATTTATCAAATTCTACATTGAAGAGAATCACTTGGCAAACTGATCTCTTTTGCCATAAGATACCATGATAACAATTGCACAAAGGTGTTGTATATGATATTGAAAATATTATGTCAAAAGAGTGCTAAGAATAAAAATCAGTATGTGGAAAACATACTTTATTTAATATTTTTACATAGTTTAAACATATTTGCTAGCAAATGCTATGCATTAAAGCAAATAGTGCGTGCACTTCTGTTAAACAAATATGGCTTGTTTTAAAGATACCAAGATTGGTCAAGATATATTTTCTTTTTCATCCAAAAATAGGGATTCATACTGAAAAACATATCTCTCTCTCTCTCCCTCTCAATAAAAAAAAACTATGATTGTGGATCAATAAGTCTATAACCTAAAATGTGCTTATTAACTGAATTTGATTTGACATTTTTACTGATATTTGATCTATGTGATATTCGCCAATGAATTAGGTGCTTGGATAACTAAGGAGATTATATGGAAAAATATTTATGTAAAATAAATACTTTTTATTGTTTGGCTATGGACTCTAGTTCCACATGCTATGCCTCTTCTGGATCTCCAGTCGATAAAAGCATTGGTAATCCAGTGACTTGACAGAGTTGTGAGTTCAATACTTGGCTACAACGTGAACAAAAACATGGAAAGTTGAGTTAAAGAGAAATAACTGATACTGAGATACCCAGAAGAGGCATGGCATGTGGAACTAGAACAATTTACCCTGGTGAATGAAATAAAAGGTTCAGTTCGAAATTCCAATCACCTGAAGAAGTGTACAATGGCCAAAATGTTGTGAATATGGCAACAAAGATGAGGATAACAGTTCAAATATTGTTAATAGTGTAAATAATTTCAGACAATTTGAATTTGAATTGCTAGTGAAGCAATTGACAAAACATAAATGAATAACTGAATAATGAGCTTGATCCTCACTGGGTGCACCATTCTTTTGGCCTTATGCCACATCTAAGTTACACCTACAAAATCACCATAAAACCTCATTTGAAATTGGTTTAGGAATAGAAAGTAAATGTGATAATTTTGCTATATTTAAGACCTATTTTAAAAAGGGAATCAGTTTGAAGTCAGTGTAGTGGTCATCTATACTTACATAAGTATTTTATTTTACTTAAAATTTTTATGAAATGAACATTCTCTTATTTTACTTATTTTCTGCTTTCGTTTTTGTATAATTGCTTTCTTTCTTTACTTTGCGGTTTATATTACAATTTTTGATTCTTTGTCATAAATATATAAATAATAGTTTTTTTCTATTTTTATGTGAAGTTCTAAATAGAAGTATTTTATTTTGCTTAAAACTTATGAATGGACATTAATCATCTGAGAGACCCCTCTCTGCCTTCCATCAGTAGGGTTGATGCTAACCTACAGGAAAGTGATTTGTTGTGCCTTCTCGGACTAACATTCTCAGCTGACATGAAATGGAAAGATTTGAATCCATTACTAGGTTGGCTGCTAAGAAAGTTGGTTCATTGTGTCATGCAAGACAATTTTTCTCTCCAGAATTTATCAGACATATCTATAAATCTAACATTTTCCCATGCTTAGAATATTGCCAGCACATACGGTCCAGTTCTCCTGCTATTTACATTGAGCTCCTTGATAAAATCCAAAGAAGAATCAGCAATATTATTGGTCCTGACCTCGGCTTCAGTTACTTTCCCACCACCATATGGTTGCCTCTCTGTGCCTTTTCTATAAGAAATTTCATGGTAATTGTTCAGATGAACTCTTCACTATTGTAGCTAGACATCATGAATTTAAGCGCAATACGAAACTGGCATCAAGATCTCATCAATTTACAGTTGGCCAGATGTAGCTGTAAGTTCTATGATAACAGTTTCTTTTCTTGCACTTCTTGCTTGTGGAACTCCCTTCTGACTGCATGCTTTCCAGCCAACTTTAATCTGCAAAAAATTAAATGCAATGTCAATTGCTATCTACTGTCCTCCTGATTACTCTTTTCTCTTCCTGCTCATTATTAATGTTTCTGTTCCTAATTCATCCACACCCATTAACCCCTTGTTTCTTAGTAGCTTTAGTGCTTTGTATAGGCCAAAACTGATTTATATATATATAAAAAAAAAAAAAAGCATTTGAATAGCCTGTAGACCTAACAAATCAGGAAGTCATCTCTTTACTTACAGAGAAGGTTGATTTTATTGATAAGACATCACAAACGACATTATCTTATTAGTACTAAGTGGTATTAGTGGTATGATTGATCTATAATCATTGAGGAGAACAGATGTGACATGAGGATATTTTTTTCTTATTGTTTAGCCTAAGATGAAGTAAGATGTTTCTGTTCCATTGGTGAGGATATAATAATAATCCTTATACACTGGGTAACTAGGCTGAATTTAAAATTTTTTTTTTTTATATTGCTGAAGATTGTTAAACATCTTCTCCCCTTCAATGATATATAGGTCTGTATGGAAAGGATTCGCTCATTTACTATTAATGAAAAATAACCTGCCTAGGGTAATAGCATCTTAGTTTCTTTCAAAGTATTCTACTTTGGGTATATCCCAGTATCCCTTTCACTTTTCACAATGGTTTTCAAATTTGTCATTTGGGATTAGCATCAGCTGCCTTTTATTCTCTTTTATCTCAACTATAGTAGGAAATCTTCTCTCTTATGATGAAAAAAAATGAAAGTTGTCGGTAGCTAAATCTGGGCTGAGGAAAGAATGACAGACTTGAGTGATGTATTATTTTGCTAAAAACCCTGCACGACATATAAATTTGGCAGGTGCATTACTCATGGGGAATGACTTTCTTTCTTTGAGTTCTTAACACTTTTCCTTTCTTTTCTGGGTTCTTAATACTTGTTTTTTTTATTATTGCTTCTTTCATATACCCCCCCCCTTCACATTTGTCTTCTCTTTAAACCTTATGTGTTCATTCTTTTCTTGATTTTTCCTTTTTTTTCTATTTTCACTATTTTCAAGTGTTGTTATTTTTACCTTTTATTTCTTCTATGACTTTTTTCCTAGTTGCCATTTTTATTTACATCCCATTCTTTTTTGCTTTGTTTAACTTTAATCTTTTCCTTTCATTTACTTTTTTCTGAAAAAAAAAAAAAAAAATTCATCAACAATATGGAATATATTGTTGATGAATTTTCATTTTTTCTTTCCGTCTGTTGTAAGTATCTTTTGATTGGACACATTTTACCATTTCTCAATTAAATGAATAAAATTTTTTTTTTTTTTTTTTTTTTTTTTTTACAGTAAGGTTTACCCTGTACAAGGCCCGGGGGCTATTTGAGGTAGAGGGTTATGTTAAGAGGCAATTTGTTTGGATAGGAATGGAAGATAGCAGTTAGACTTGAACAAGTTAAGATTGTGGTGATCAGGAGAAACATCCTCATGGCACTCAGTTGCACAAAGCAGTGGTTCGTGGGAAAAAGCAGTTCAAGTGGGACTTATTTATCACCAATGAAATATTGATTAATGGATAGCGGCTCGAATTGAGGAATCAGAGAGCCGAGTTTGAATTCCGAGGTTGAATCTATTACATTCACTTACATGCTAATACTCTTGGGAAAGGTACAAATCCTCTTCTTCTGTCTCACTCTCAGCTATGGGTAAAAAAGCAGAACAGACTGGGTTCTATAACCTTAGATGGTAACTGGTCTACCGCAGAAAGAAATGGCAACCTACCGTGGGAAAAAAATCTACCTCGTCAGTCATGTACCGAAAGATACATGATCACATAAGTGTGTATCACTCATGGCACATAACTGACTGACTCCATTTTTGACCTGATTTGGTTCTTGTAAGAGTAGAAGATAGGATGAGGAGTTGGGTACTTACTGAGGCAGTACAGTGAGCAGACAATTTCACCTGCATCTTTAGCAATAGATCATATGTATGAGTTTCACTTGAGGTCAGATAGTCTTTCAAAGCAAGGTGCCTCCCCTATCTGTTCATCGTGAATGATGGTAGTTTGGGTTCTGATCAGCAATGATAAAATGTAACTAGTTTAATTTCCGAGGCATTGAATGTAACCAGCCAGTTTTTACTCCACTGGGTAGTTTGTGCTAGATTGAAAGAGGGATCAGTTGCCAATTTCTGATCATCAAGAGTTTTAGAGGTGTGTACATATATAGTTGTATCATCAGCATAGATGTTTACAAATGAAAGCAGATCATTTATTTAAATCAAAAACAGGGATAGTCCGAAGAGTGAACCCTAGTGGATGCCTGCGTTGAACACTAGGGCTCCGGAGGACTGACTGTTAATAACTACCTTCAGGAACCTACCTGTTAGGAAGGATTTTATGATTGATAAGAGCCTTCTAGTGATTCCATAACTGAAGAACTTGTGTAGTAAACCTTTGTGCCACACCTTGTCAAAAGCCTTTGAGATATCTGGTACATATCATGAGGAACTTCCCTCTGCTTCCTCCAGAGGGAAAAGCTGCAAGGGATAGAGGGAGGTCGAGAGCCATGATCACCTGAAAGGACATGTCACATAAAAAGAAAGAATACTATAGTCCTTGAAGTGTGTTTGTCATTAAGAGTCAGGATACTTATCAGTCATCTGAATATTTGTGCTGTCATTTTTTAAAACAAAGCAATGATAATTTATAATGGAGATTAAATAATTAACATTATTCTACACAGTGGTTTGAGAATGTATGAACATAAAGAATTTGATATTTAACTGAATATATTTTTGTCACATTTTTATCTAAAATATATTATGATTACATTGATATAATCTTTGTGTGTATTCTATAAATTATAAACTTTGTTATAAAACAAAGGATACTAAAAAAAATTAAAATGAGACTCCATTGTATTTAGCAGAATATATTGATAACTATATTGATTAGCTAATAAGAAAATCCTCCAAAATGATTGCAATATCCACTTATCTTTTGATGTATTCTTACAATAGTTCCTGTTTATTAGTTTTTATATGACTACATAATGTTTCATATTGTGTAATAAAATATCTTTCAACATGTTTAAGTTTTGAAAAATGAAGAGCATATGAATTTTGCAATATATTTTATTATATCAAACTGAAAAAAAAATACTTATGTTCATTAAAAATAAAGAGAATTACATTTCTCATGTCACCTTAGACTCAACATTACTTAGTCCATGGTAAAGTAATACATTGAGATGAAATTTCATTACAATAGTTTCTAGGCAGGAAATAATAAATTATTGATATTTACAAAGCTTAGTTTGGTACATAATAAAGCTAAATAATAAAGAACTTGAGATAGAAAGTATAGTTTTGCTTGACTAATCCTATTTGGAAGCTACAAGAAGAAAGTCACTAGTTTCAGTACAAAGGATTTCACTTCACTTAGAGGAGTAATCACACTCTTTGCTACACACTGACTCTATTTTTGTGGTATCAGCATTAGTAGTCATATTAACAAATTTGTATCAGAGGAAAATTGGTACAACATAATTTTCTTCATAGAGAGAATCTACCTGCCTTAAAAGTGAACACTTGAACCTTTGACTTTTGCAAGGACTGAGATGTGAGTCTCTCATACTGATAGAAAATACACTATTCTCACCCACAAGGTAAAGCTAAAATGCTCATTTTTTTTCTCTGAATTTCTGGGATAAGGAGTTATTATTTGGATTAATGTTTTTGCCTTTCTTGTTATTATGTTTCAGCCATTGTGCCCTTCAGCCTTCTTCAGGTGACTTTCAATCCTGGTAACCTTCAGTGATTTTCACACTGAGTCTGAAACAATGTAATTTAATGCAATGTAATTTTAATTTACCGGGAATATTGTTCTTGTTCTTCCATCATAGAAAGCAATAGCGTAGAAGATTAAAGCATTGGTTTGTGAATTTGGTGGCATAGTAATTGTGAGTTCAATCCTCAGCCTGGGTAGTGTAAACTTAGACTCAGTGGAAGCAAGACAAACAATAACTGAGCAGTACTAAAACAAACAAGATGAGATATCCCTTGACATGGATAGTGAAAGAAGAACATTCTGCCCCTTAGATTGAATAAAGGATTCAGTTTGAAATTCCCTAAAGGTTATCCAGATTGATAGATGCCTAATGAAGGACAGAGCATAATAACAGAAATATTGTGATAATAACAATAAAGATAAAGACAATCGTTCAAATATAAATAATGCTCTTTTTTATTATTAATTAAGCCTGGCTCAGTGAGACACAAGGCAATAATAGTTGAGTATACAGTAAGGATTAAAATTACTATGTTAATGAATTGGTTTGTTAATTAAATTTATACTATGGAATTAGAGGAATGAATTAGTATGTTTAGTAAGATATTTCTTGAATACAAGTTGGTATTTTAAAATCTTTTCTACAATTATTTTTGTTCATTTTCTTATTTAGGTTGGGAAATCTATGAAAAATTATCAAGGTAAACACTACATATTTATAACATTGTTGGGCAAGTTGTAGCACCTGTCAACTATCTTAATCAGCCAATGCTGTTTCCTGTCACCAAATAAATGTTAAAAGGTTCCGTTAATGGCAAGAAGGACATCAAATTGTAAAATATTTGTTTACTTCATAACCATAATCTAAAAAAAAAATCTAGTATAAAGTGGAAAATGTATTCTAAAAAATCGATAAAGACAATATGGTGAAAGGGATGAAAATCAATATATTTTTCACCTTCAATTAGTTTAATATCTAAGAGGCAGATCTTAAATAAGTTTAAAATTTAAACCTTTGTACCATAATATCTTTACTTTTATTGACACCTAAAGCTTTTACGTAATCTGTAGATTACAGAATCTTTTTTTTAAAATATATTATCTGGGTAGAAATTGAGAGTTATATTGTTTTAAAAAGATCAGTCTTTTACATTAAATAATTCATTATTTACATATGTCGCCATATTTATTACATTTCGGCTGTTGTACACTCTGGCCTTCTTCAGGTGGTTGGAATGTCGAACTGAACCCCTTATTTTGCTCACTGGGGTAGACTGTTCTAGTTCCATGGATGTCAGTTATCAGTTATCTCCTGTTAATTTTTCCCTCTGAAAGTTCTCCACTGCCTTAACCAGGTATTGAACTCACACTCTTTGGGTCCTGTCATTGGATCTAACCAATGCCTTTATCCACTGTGCCATGTGTCCTTGAGGGCATCTCTGTATGAATTTCTGGGTATTATAAACCTAATGTCTTCAGCAACCATTTTTACCAGTGCTCATATTGCAATTTTTTCTGTTATCAATGCAATTTTACCAGAGCTCATATTGCAACTTTGTTGTTATTATTGCTTTTCTCTGGCACTCCTTATTACTGGTTCCCATATTGTATTCATTTTTATGCTTGGTCGGCTCAGGAGATTTTTGTGGCCTAGCATATGTGCTGATTCCTTAAGTTTACGAATTTTCCAATGGTGTTCCTTATCTATGATCTCAACCTGATCCCACAGAGAGTGGTGATCTCCCTTCTCTCTCCATATGTAGTCAGCCACACCTGATTTTTCCACTTCTGCTCGTGTTACAGCTTTCTGGTGTTCTTGAAGCCTCACTTTAATGGAGCAGCCTGTTTCTCCTTTATATTTCTTTCCGCAGCTGCACGGGATAGCGTACACACTGTCTTTAGTCATGTTCTCCTCTATGGGGGGTCTTACTCGGGAGAGATATCTGCGAAGTGTCATCAAGCTTTTGAAGGTTGTCCTGATGTTATATGGACCGCAGATCCTTTGTATTTTCTCTGATAACCCCTTCACATAAGGCAGGCAGACTGTTTTCTGAGTGTTGTTGTCCTCCTCCTCCTCCTCCTCTTCTTGTACCCGCTTATCCCAGTTTTTTGGGGCTGCTGCCATGTGCCCAGGGTAGTTGTTACGTTGTAGGGTACTAATTATACTGACCAATTCTTTATCTAATGTCTCTGGGTCGCCACTTATGACTTTTGCTTGGTGTTTTAAGCAGTGGACGATCCCTTTCTTTACGTTGTATGGATGGTGGGAGTTGAAATTGAGGTACTGTCTGGTGAATGCCGGCTTACGGTATATGGATGTCTTGAACCCATGCTCTGTTTGAAATATTAGTACATCCAGGAATGGGAGTGTGTTGTTACTCTCTTTCTCCATTGAAATAAATATGGCAACAAAGATGAGGACAATACAGTATTTACATTATTCGGACTATTGTCCTCATCTTTGTCGCCATATTTGTCACAACGTTTCGGCCGTTGTACGCTCCGGCCTTCTTCAGGTGGTTGGAATTTCGAACCGAACCCTTTATTTCGATCACTGGGGTAGACTGTTCTAGTTCCACGAGCCATGTTTGATGGATGTCAGTTATCAGTTATCTCCTGGTAATTTTCCCTCTGAAAGTTCTCCACTGCCTGAACCGTGTATTGAACTCACACTCTTTGGGAGAACTTTCAGAGGGAAAATTACCAGGAGATAACTGATAACTGACATCCATCAAACATGGCTCGTGGAACTAGAACAGTCTACCCCAGTGATCGAAATAAAGGGTTCGGTTCGAAATTCCAACCACCTGAAGAAGGCTGGAGCGTACAACGGCCGAAACGTTGTGACAAATATGGCGACAAAGATGAGGACAATAGTCCGAATAATGTAAATATTGTACATAATACCTCATCTCAGAAATATAGACAGACTATGAGGACAATAGTCCGAATAATGTAAATAATGTACATAATACCTCATCTCAGAAATATAGACAGATATTAAATAATTCATTTATAGATTTCAGCACTCACACAATATATCTGTGCTAATTAGATATACTTTTTTTATTCAAAATAAAAATGTTATATTTGACCAACACTGCTATTATAAGCATGAAGCTATTCAGCATGAAGATCAACCTTAGTTCAAAAGTTGTCATTTTAAAGTATGTTGTGGGTGGTATATTGGCCCACAAACAGATATTGAATGATGGAAGACAACAACAACAAACAAAAAGAAGACTTGAGTAAAAAATATATTGCCAACTGTATTTTAATTAAAGAAGACATCAATAAAAAATAAGGTTACAGTAAGAAGAGTGTTGTCCTGAGAAGGACAGTATTGGTAGTTGTTAAAGAGCATTGTCCTGAAAAATTTATTGCATGTCATTGCTGCTAGCGAGGAGGGTTGGTAGTAGTGAGAGCTGGAGGCTTTCTGGAGATGGCTGGAGCAGTGGCCAATGGTGAGCTAGAGATGATGATGACTAGCTGGAATTGCTGCTGATGGCTGGAGGCGTGAGCCAGCTGTCAGCTACTGGAACAGATACTACACTTTGATCATAGTCATCAGGGCCTTGGAAGAATTTTTTTCAGTACTTTGAAACCTTTTTATAGCCTGGATCAGTTTTACAATGATTACTTTTTTCTTTCGGTTTTTAGAAAATGTGGTAGTGCTAACGGGATATGACCAGTATGTGTCTCATCAGTGAGATGTATGAGAAAGCTTCTATATTGGCTACACAAAAAAGCAGAGAGAACAAAAATAAGTCATACACTTTATAAACACAGACTGTACAATTTTATTTTATGGTATGACTAACGTCATTCAATTAAATCTTTTTTTTAAATAAGCTTTGGAGTGGGTTATCAAAAAAGAGAATTTTTCTTCAGGTAACATTTTTATTCATAAATATTTCAGTTTGAAAATGTTTTCTGCATAATTTTCAGAATATGAAAGTTGTTAACAAGTAAAAACAAAACTGTTTTGTATTTAGGATGGGAAAAAACTATCCCTTGAGAATTGTCCCTTGTCTAAACAGTATTGGTCATAAATATATTATTTAGCTCATCAGTAAAAAAGAAAACTAATTGGTAGCTCGATTGACAAAGTACACGTCTTTGAAGATCAATATAAATCAAATCTGAATCCCAATATAATTAGTTTTTAATTTTTCTCGTTTTTTTTCTTTTATCTAATCAACTGAGTACAACTGATAACGCAAGAAATAAATATAAAAATGAGATTTGTCTTTTGTTATATATCCAACTTCACTTATACATTAATGACAAAATATAACAGTTTGGGATAAAAGTTTCATTGGTGAGGAACATATATAAAAATGTGTTGGACATATAAACCAACACTATATATTGACTGTCAGTTTCATGTCTTAACCATCATCAGACCATGGTGATTGTTTGGACACCTCAACATGGTGTAATAGTTAGAAAGCTTGTCTTGCTAGATCAATTACAACTGAATAGTGAGTTCAATCCTCACTGGGTGCCCCATACTTTTGGCCTTGTGCCACATCTAAGCTGTGCTTAGAAAATCATGACCATGGTGATTGTCACTATGAATTGAGAAGAACTATTTAAATATAAGGAAATATAATGTTTATAATTCACAACCAACTGAACTAAGGCGTTTATATAATAACTTTCCTTTTTTTTCATTGCCCTGTTATTTACCTATAGTAGAGGAGATTCATGTCTTTTCTTGGTAGGCATTAGTGCTAAGTGAGTCAAACTAACTCAGCTGGAGTTTGAACTCAGTATGCTGATTCTATTCTCCATGCTGTTAACAAATGGGTCAGCCAAAGGTTCAAATAGTCACAATAATTAAAAATATTTTTTAACTATAATAGGTAGGGAAATCACTTTTGATAACTAAGATCTAACATTACCAAACAAAGTGTCATGTTTAACAGTGGGGTACAAGCTTGTAAAGATTCAGATAATTGAATGGATTAGCAGTAATTACTAGATGTGAGGCATACTCACATTTGGCTAATTAAGGATTTGTGATGACTATGCCATTAATTGATACCTGACATCAGGATAAGCTGCACTAAGTTTATAGAAAGTCAAGTGGCTTGCAAAAAGTATCTGTAAATGAAAACAATAACAGAAGAAAGGCTATATTATGTACAACCAATTATCAATTTTTAACATATCATTTTATACAATGAATTATCTATTATTATATGATGATTTGGCTGCTGCTCATTGATCCTCTTATCTTTATCCAGGATTCAATCAATGGTTTCTCTTACTGTAAAATAAAAATTATATAGGGTTTGTCTAGAAAGTATCCAGCTATTTAAAATCAACAAAAATATAGGGCAATCTAAGTAAGGGCAATTGTACCTTAGTCCCTTTCAAATAACTCTCCTTTGAATCTTATGCACTTATCTCAACATTCTTTTCATTTTTTAGTCCTGTTTTGGGAGCATTATCAGCTGCTTCCTTTCATTCTCCTTAATCTCATCCAAATTATATTAGCATATTGATTGATTGATTTTTGTTTAATGGCATATCAACTTCTTATGGGTCATTTAATGCCAAAATGTAATTTTCTTGGGAGCTTTGAAGTAATAAGAATATGAAATATATTAATCTACTTTTACAATAGAGTACATGGTAGATAATACCCAACTTTTGTACATAAACATGTTTGTGTCAGCATTATTACTAGAGGTGGTGATATGTGTGTTTTATGTTGTAGTTTTGTTGAAGTTATATTTTGGAATACAGTTTGACTTCTTTAAGAAATTGTAGGATATTATATTGATTAATGTAATGAAAGAGTTCTTTCATGTTGGTTGTTTGGTTTTGTTTAGTGACATATCAACCACTATGGATTTAATACTGGAAACTAAATAATTTGAACGTGCCTTCAACTAAAGATAAAATGTATTGCTTGTCATTTTACTATAAATATGTATTGTTGATAATTTTTTATATAAAAATGTATTTTTATGCTTTCATAGTGTTTTATTTCGGGGTTCATTATTTTCCCATGGCTGGGACCTTAACAGGGATTAGCATATTAATGATAAACTTAGCTTTGGGAAAAGCCAAATGTCACAAGGATCCAAATCTAAATTGAAGGGAGACAACAAATATGGGTGTTATGAAGTTGATACCCACACAACAGTAGTAGTTGTCACATGTTCTGCCTATATGGTGGTATGGTTATGCTAATTAGTATTAGCCCAACTAATCCCACTACACCTCCCCAAACCTTTTAGGTTTAACTCTCTGAGTTGAATTATTGCTTCTCCTACATACCCTCCCCCTTTCACTGGTTTCAAGAGGATTTCTCATAATAGGAGATCTCGACCTACTTCTTTCTTCTTCAATACCCACTGTTTTGTTCTCTGATTCCTGAGAAAACCCTTGAGCACTCATTGACTCTTCTGATCTATTATCTCGTTCTTCTCTATCCTCATTTAACTCATCAGTATCTTCAGTTTCTGAGTCTTCATAGTTTTGGCACAATCTTAGTTGGTCAGCATTCTTGGAAATCATCGCTGTATTCTGGCCCCTCTTCTCCGTTTCTCTTGCACCATTTCTTCTCATTCATTATGACATTGTTAATGGTGCTCTGATTTGTCTTCTCATTAACATGGATGGACTTTGTAATCTTCCAGCATGAGGTATTGTCTGATAACTTAATAACAATCTTGGTAGAAAATTTTTGATTCTTTCATGCTGTGGGGAGAAGGCTTTTAATCCCATTTTTATGGTTTGCACCATTCACTCCGCTATTCCATTTGATTGCAGATGATAAGGAATCCAATGTTTCTTAACCATGAACACAAGTTTTCATCACAAAACTCTGGAGCATTATCTGTTACCAACATCTTTGGTTCACCATTCCTGACAAGACTATTCATAAAATTTGTTGTACTGTACCTGATTTTCTATCCTGAACCCTAAAAACTTTGGGCCATGCTGAAAACGCATCCATCAATATCAGGCACAATCCTATACCATCCACATGTGCATGGTCCATGTGAACCCTGGACCAGGGTTCAGTTTCCTTTGGCAACAAATGTGTCTTGTTCTGTTGAAAATTTTTATCTCCACACATTTAGAACATTTGTTCACGTATGTCTCCAAATCACGAGTGTGATCAAGCCAGCAGGCTTCCAATTTTACACGTTTTGTGTAGCAGCTATTCCGCAATGCGCATCATCATACACGCTTTTGATTACTTGTCTTCTACAATTTTCTGGTGGTACCACCAGATCTCCATTGCAAATTATGCCATTCTCTATTGTCAATTTATGTCTGATCTCCTTGTACGGTCTTTCCACTTTAGAACAATTACTCCATTTATTGTTCCTTATTCTCTCTGCAATCCTATTCAATACTGGATCTTGTAGAGTCTCCATCACGAGTCTATTAATGGGCAATACATCAGTCTCCTCCCATGTAAAATTTAATCTTTCACTTTCTCATTTTTATCATGTTCCTTCTCAAACTGTAGTCATGATAGTGCATCTACGTGTGGGATTGTGTTTCCTTTCGCATATTTTATTTCGTAGTCAAAGGCCACCAACTTCATTGCACATCTTCGTATCCTTGACGATGTGACCTTTGGCAATTCTTTTCTGGAAAGGAATATAAATTCTAGTGGTTTATGATCTGACCTGAGCAAAAACTTTTTTCCTAACAAAAATTCTCTTGCTCTTGTCATGCTCCATATTATAGTCAATGCTTCCTTTTCAATATTTGAATTGTTCTTTTTGGCTGGCATTAACTTCCTGGAAAGATACATCACTGGGTGTCTTTCCTGTGACAAAATTGCTGATACAGACTGTCCACTCACATCTGTTGTTAACGTAACTTCTTTTTTAGGGTCAAAAACTTTGACAATCAGTTTATTGGATAATACTAACTTCAATATAACAAAGGCTATTTGGTGAATATTAGTCCACTGAAACTCCTTATTTTTTGTTTGTAAATCAGCAAATGGCTCAATTCTTTCTGAATATTTTGATATGAACTTTCTATAAATGTAGCTAATTGAAGAAATGATTCCAACTCTTCCTTATTATTTGGAGATGAAACATTCAATATTTTCTGTATCAACTTTGAGTTGGCCGACGTACCCTCCTTTGAAATTTGACATCCCAAAAACGTTAATTTTTTACACTTGAATATACATTTATCCTCGTTTAAAGACATTCCTGCATCTCTGAGTATATTCATTACCATTTTGTTTTCTGTTTTAATTCTTCTTCATATGGCCACCTAACCCAATATCATCCTGGTATATTATTACATTTTTTACTTTTCATTCTAGTAGATTTTCCCTGGCTTTCTGAAAAATTGAACTGGCTGTCTTGACTCCAAATGGTAAGCAAGTCCACCTCAATAAGCCTATAGGCGAGTTTATTGTTGTAACTTCTTTGAATTCATCGTCTATTTGGATTTGGTGGTATGCATTCTTTAAACCGATTTTAGCAAAATATTTAATTTCTGCAATATGTTTTCTACATTTGGAATAGGATATGAATCTGAACAAATTTTATGATTCACACCCACCTTGTAATCACCACAAACCCTAACATCACCATTAGGTTTCCTTACGACGACAATAGGGAATTCCCATTTACTGCCTCCTGGTTCAACATGTTGAAGTATTCCTTCTACCATTTTGTTCAGCTTCTCAATCACCATCGGTTTTATATGTATGGGAAGCAACTTTGAAAATATGACGGCGTAACATTTCAACTTTGAAAATATGATGGCGTAACATTTCAACTTTGAAAATATGATGGCGTAACATTTCAACTTTGAAAATATGACGGCGTAACATTTCAACTTTGAAAATATGATGGCGTAACATTTCTTTTTAGCTTAATGCTTGCTTTATAATTTTTTAATATTCCTGTTTCAAAACTTCTAATATTGACAGCATTCAGTAATTGTGTACTATCAATATTCACTAAGTCAGTACCTATTAGGCCATGACTTGTTATACAATCCACTACTATGATGGTGATTGTTTCAAATCTCTTCACTGTTTCAAATGTCCCTTGAAAGGAACCTAACATTTTGATACAGGTTCCATTGAATTGTTTTAGTATTACTGGGCTTCTCCTTAGTTTTTCCCCAAAATTTCTAGGAATGAGAGTTACCTTGCTTCCTGTGTTGACTTGCATTTTTAAATTTATACCATTCAACTTTATACTCTTGAACGTATTCCTTTTGTTTTTCTTTTCTATCGCATAAACATCCATTCGATTTTTTTTTTTCTTTTCCTGTCCTGCATTCTTTTTCCTACAATTATCACATCTCTTCCCCCATGCGGGACATTTCTTCTCTTTTCGGCTCGTGTTCACAACTGCAAAACTTGCATTTTGATTTTGTTTTTCTCTTAATGCCACATATTTCCATCATTTCTTCTGGTTGTTTTTTTTTGTTACATTTTTCAATCAACTCATCCTGCTGTATAAATTCAATACACACTTCCAAATTCATATTACTGGATTGCAATTTCTCCAAAGTTTTAAGTCTTTGCGTAATATCGTATAATCCTTCCACCAGTCGAAGCTGAATCAATTCTTCCTCTGTTGTCATTCCATTTCGTCCAAGTTCATTAAAGTCGCAATACCTACTAATCTACTAGTGTCTCTTAGTCTACTGAGATATTTCCTAATAAGTTCTCCAGACTTTTGTCTTAATGCTAGAAATTTGGTTCTTTCAGGAATGACTAATCTTTTTTGTTGGTTGGATACTCTTTAAAATTATGCTCTTAATGTCTTTAAAGTTTAAAGTTTCAATCTCCTCTGGGTAAGTCATTAAGGATACTTGCTTAATGGCTTTACACCCCGCGGTGACCATAAATAAATCCGTGATTTGTTTCTGCTGTTGGTCATCTGCTAATTTCTTCATTCTCGCCATTGCCTCAAAACACTTTAACCAGATAATAGTTTCGTTCGGCGACACCATTTTGTTATGAAGTTGATACCCACACAACAGTAGTAGTCGTCACAAGAGACACTCTCTTACAGTCTATCCTAAGTTCTGCCTATATATAGTGGTATGGTTATGCTAATTAGTATTAGCCCAACCACTACAATGGGTAATGTAATATTTTACCAAAAAGCCCTGCATGTGAAATGAAGAATCTACTTGCTAAGTTATTGTGAATGTGACATGCTCACAGTAGAGTGTCTAGTCATGCATGTGCAATAAAGTCTTCTCTGATTGTTTGCCAAATTATATCAACATTATGCAATCTGTTCTTGAGATATTCAAAATGTTTGGATATGTTCCAGACAAACCTTGTATAGTACTGAGTTAATTTATTGTTTGTCTCTGATAACCTTTATTATCAGCCTAGAAATTATTGTCATGGTGCTTTGGGAAGTGGTAACTCAGGAAAACCTTTTACTGTGCTGTGTAATGTAACACAAAGGTATCAGATTATCCAAAGAGAAGTGGATAAACAGACCATTGACGTAGGTGAATTATCATTGCCTGATAATCTATTGATGTAGCACATAGTACTAAACGATATCTGTTAGTAAGAAAGCTTAATTGTCACTGACATGAAAATGTCATAACCCAGCTCTTTGAATTCTTCAGCAAGACAGGCAAATTTACTTCATATACATCTACCTACTAGCAAGACGGATATTTACTAAGCTTAGTTTAGTATAACAGAAAGCCAAATTAGAGTAAATGAACATTGTATTTCAAAAATATTTCAAATAGAGTGGTAAATTAACATTTAAAAATTAACATTTTAAAATCTTGGCTTTTAGCTTGGCTGGTGTTGATGACAAATATGCAACAATTTCACTTACTAAGCAAATCAAGTTGCTTTTATCTTTATCATTATAAGAAAAGAAGAGATGATTTTATTTTGTTTGGAATACTTTTGCCTTGCAAAGTTGTAGATCATATCTCAAATAAGATGTAATACAAGTCAACTTTCTATTTATATGGCAAGAGTTACAACAATTCAACATTTTAAAAATGTTTTAAGACTTATTTTGGTTTGGCACTACTTGATTTTTATTGATAAATTATAGACCTATATAAAGTGTTTCTTCTGCGCAGGTTTAATTTATGGTGTCTATTTAAGGTTTGTGGAACTAAAATTAGAAGCAATTTTGTGGGGAGTGGATTAAACTTCTTTTTTTTCTTTTATCCCAAGCAAGTTTGGTATGCTGCTAGTAGACAGTGGGTTACAGAGAGAGAAAGTGAGAGAAAAGATGGGGTATAGTCGGGGATTGAGGAAAGGAAAAAAGATGAACGGGGTTCAAGACAACAGAAAGTAGTGCTGGAATTGGCATTTAAGGCTTTGATGATTGTAGTTATCAGGGGAGGAGGCACGGTGGAGTAATGGATAGCGGCATGGATTGAGGAATCGGAGAGCTGAGTTTGAATTCCAGTTGAATCCATTACATTCACTTACGTGCTAATACCCTTAGGAAAGGTATGAATCCTCTTCTTCTCCCCCAGCTATGGGCAAATAGCAGGATAGGCCGGGCTCTATAGCCTTGGATGGCAACTGGTCTACCAGAGAAGGAAATGGCAACCTACTGCAGGAAAAAATCTGCCTTGTCAGTCATGTATTGAAAGATACATAATTGCCTATGCATGTATCCCGCATGGCACAAAACTGACTGAGTTATCAGGGAAGCAAGCAAGAGGAAGGGAGTTCCACTGGCGGGAAGTGCGAGAAAAGAAACTGTTGGAGTAGAAGTAATGGTTGCATTTAACTATTTCAATAGTTGTTCAGCATACACTTGCAGAGATGCCAATAGTCTGTAGAACCGAACTTGCAAGATGCTATATGTAGTTTCATTCTATCAGCAAACAGTAACTTTGCTTCATTGAGGACACGCTTACACTCATTACAAGCAGAGACAAAGAGACATCTGTTGCAATCAGATGTGTCACTCTGGTACAGCCAGAGGCAGTGATTCCTGTGTTGGTAAAAATGTACTAATTTCACTTTCCAATTTAAGATAAAATATTATTGCAATATAGCAACAATATATTTTCATATTAGGTATTAATTTTTAGCAATAATATTTTCTTTATTTGCCAGAAAAAAATATTTACATAACAAAATTTTGACAGTTTAAATTCACATCATCAAAGAGTCTGCCACTGAAGTCAACCATACTTGAGTATTTAACCAAGATGGAAAACAGTTTGTATGTCAGTGTTTATGACACATAATGTAAATGTTATTAGTGATTATTATACTTTAAAAATATTTGCAAGAAAACTATTTTAGTCAAAGAGAAGGAAATATAACTGGATATTTGTATTACAAGCCTTTATTTACATATGATCATTTCAAGAAGCAGTCAGAGTTCAACTTAACTCAACCCACCATTGCCATGACTTATCAGACACCAAATAGAGACGTCCACTTCACAATACAATAGATACATTTACTATATATGAAGGTGTTAGAGAGTAGAAAAGAGAAGTTGAAGGTTTGATGCGGTGATTTCACAGTTTTATTACTAACATCAAGTTCATCTTCTTCTCCATCTTTAAATTTGAAACACTTAAATATTACTTACCTCATGACACTTAATATCTGAAAGTTTTAATGCTCTTCACTCATAATTAAAACATCAATACTATCAGAAGACCATAGGGCAGTCACTTCCTATTATACAAAAAAATATCTTAAGCATATTTTCTTCTGCTTTCTATTTATATGAAAAATTTAAAAGCAGCTATTTAGCTCATTAAGTTACTTCTGGTTAGAATTTATATTAGAATTGGTTTCTAATAAATAAGGAAATAAAAAGAACTATTCTGTAAAAAGTCAAACTGCAGTTACATTTAGAATTTAAAGTTAAATTTACTTGTATTTCCACTAATCCCTAATTGGTAGGAGTCTAATGTTAAATGATTTTTGAACATGCTTGTTTACAAATTAGAAATGTTTTTAATAAAGTGTGAAAATCTTCATAATGGAAGAGAAAAAGAAATGAAAAGATTAATAACTTTTTGCATAAAATCATGATATCAATGAAATAATGATTATTTTGCAAATAAAAAATATGTCCTTTGTAAAAAATGTAATAATATATTATTGTAAGTTCTCAACCTGTCCAATAAGCCCTTCTTGCCTCCCCAAATGCAGAATTTCGAGAGGCAAGAAGGGCTTATTGGACAGGTTGAGAACTTACAGCTTGGTCAGCTTTTGGGAAGCAGGTCAGGCCAAGAACTTTTCAGCACATTATTATTTGATAAAATAAAGTTAACATGATTTTATATAGCAATTAGTAATCTTTTTATTTCTTTTCCTCTTTCAATGTTGATATGATATTCTTTTCTAACAAATAGACAATAATTTGATCATTGTTATCATGATGGATGTAAATGCAGATTAATATTACATTTCAAATTGGAGTGGAAATTTGCTTTATTCTTAAAGTTATAGGATTTTAGTGATATAGGCCAAACAATAACTTTGCTACAGTGTTCCATTTTTTCTGTATTATAACACAACCACAATCCAAAATCACATCCTTAGATATTTAAGTTCATAGAGTTTATATTTAAAATATTAAAAACTTTGTTATAAAAAAATCTTATTTTAAACATTTATTCAAATAGATACAAGATAAATAGCAACCTATTAAAAATCTTTTCAAGCAAGAATGAACAAACTTGTTTACTGAGGCTTATATTTTTGGGTGAATTTAATATGGACAATAAACAACATGGCATTTCTAATTTGACTCTTTCATTTTGAAGTCAATTCATAATTATTTAGGTTAAATTTGGTTGGTTGATTTTACATGTCAAGCCTTGTTATGTTATTTTATGTAGAATTTTGATAAACCAGACTATCCTTGCTAACTCTTATTGAGGTGCCCTCATAATTATTTAGTTTTTATTAAATGAAAATAATGAAATTTATATAAAAGGAAAATAGAACATGTTATTGAATTGAATACATGTTATTTTTTCAATATTACTCATGATACAAAGTCTAATAAAGAAATAATAAAAAGCAAAATCTGAAAAAAACAAATTCTGTCTTTGTTGTAAACAAGTCAATTTCTGTGAAAATTCACTTGTAACCTAAATCCTTTCTTGATATAAAAATGGCAGTTTTATTTTTCATTTATCAAATATAATTTACTTCAGGTAAATTCTATTCTTCAAAGAGCTATTAATGTATTTTAGGTGTAATTGGAGATATTTACTAAGGCCCCCTATGCAAGGTAACTGCTTAAATTCACAGTTTCATTTATACAAGTTATTTTCATATTATGAATAACCATCTTAAAAGTCACAGTCCATATGAATTTTTAAGCTGGCTCCTGTGGAGGGATAATTGGGCTTCTGACCCAAAACTAAAGGGACCTCTTGTCCAGCTTAGAAAACAGCAATGATAATTTTGATAAAAAATTACTTTGAATTACTCAATTCCACTCAATGGAAATTCAAAATGTCACTTTAACTCTGAATTAGGCTATAAGTCCAATTCTGGCAAGGGGACCAATTTGGGATGAAAATCTGATTTTCCAATTCAGGCTGAAAATTGAGTTCTTCAAATCACAAACTCTGTGGAACTTCAAAATGTCTCACTTTTAATCTGATTCTTTAGCATTTTGAAGAAATAAAATTGATTTCCTCAATTCACAAAATTTTGGGGTTACTTTAAACTAAATATAAATGAAAAAAATTTAAAATCACTAATTTTTTTTCAGTTATTTTAAAATTTGAATTTTTAACTGTACCCTCCTCATCCTGACACAAATCCCAATGCTGGATATTCAAGCACCAGATGAAGGGAATCCTGATTACAAAAAGGTATAATATGCCTATGTACAGCAAGTATGGCCTGAGTTAGAGGGGTTTCAGGCACATAAACAGACAGACAGAATTTGCCATTTATTTATTTAGATAGAAGATCAGCTGGGTAAAGGTAAACTGTTTTTTTTTTTATTATTCTATGTCAATTCTAATGAAACCTTTTTCTAAACTTTCTGTATGAATTTCTGGGAAGAGGGATTATTATTTACACTACTTACATGTGGACTATTTTCCTCATCTTTGTTGTTGTTATCACAACATTTTGGCCATTGTGCCCTCTTGCCTTCATCAGATGTATGTTGATACTGGTAACCCAGAGGGAATTCCAAACTGAACCTTTTATTTTATCTATAGAGGTAGACTGTTCTCCTTCTACTGTCAATGTCTAGAAATATCTCATCTAGTTCTTATTTTTAGTAATGTTCAGTTACTGCCTGCCTTGTTTCCACTGAGTCCAAGTACACTGTCTGCCCTAAGGATTGAACTCACAATTACTGTGTCACCAAATTTACAAGCCAACACTAAACTATTGTCCCATGGGAAATTATTCCAAAGCAACTCATTTTCAGAACCAATGGCAAAATGTCTATAAATGTAGGAGTGTCTGTTCCTGCATTTTTAAACTTTTCTATATCAGTACCCAGCAATAAACCAATTTCTCCAAATAAATCTGAATTAACTGTTAAGCAAAATAAGTACTGTATTTGCCAGCCTATTGGACACACCCATGCATTAGATACACCCAGATTTTACCATGGAATATTTAGGGGGAAAAAATGTACATCTCAACAAAATAAATCAAAATTATAACTTTACCTTTATATGACATTCTTACTAACCATGAAGAAATACTTACAATATTAGTACAAATTATACTACTGATATATTTTTTTAATAAAAGTGAGGTAAAATTTAATTACCAGGACATTTTTTGGAAAAGAAGAATTTTAGTACATTTCATCATGCATTTATAGAAAATTGTTTTAGTTGTTTTTCAGGGAGCAACATCTGCACATACAATAGATAGAAAAATTCTGCTGGTATCAGTGAACTCTGGTACATATGTTAATAGGCAAAAAACAGAAATATGGTAGTTGTTGGTAAATGAAGTCCTATACCATACATGCAGAAAAGCAAATTCCAATATCTGTATATCAACAAAAATGCACACAAAGCAAACAGCAATATACCAGTCAAAGCAAATATTTTCTGTAAAACCTGGTATTTCTACAAAATAAGCAGCAAAATTGATATGTCCCGGAAAGGGATATATTTGTTTGAAGTAGCTAAGTGGTTTTGGCTACTGTAACCGAATAGTACAATGTAGCAGGTAGCCTTAATTGACTGGTACTCATTGTAGTTGTAGGCAATATGCTTAGGCGATAGGTGTAGGACAATAGGCGTTGTCAATGGCTCAGTCCAATGGCGTACTACAATGGCGTCCTCCTGTACCTCTACATCAGCCTGTATTTATGGCTGACACCAGCCAATCATATTCCTGTGAGGGGGAACACAGGTGTATGCATATTCATTACATCAAAAATATTCTGCAATTCCATAAATTTCTTAATTTCCTGGGTGAATTTTTCAGGGATATTTTTATTGATATCATGTTTGTTCACTTCCAGTTTCTCTGTACGTGCACTGATTTCTGGTGAACCCCACTTTTTTCGTTGTCTTCATGTCCCACTCATACATCATAATTTAAAAAAAAAAACACATCCAATATGCTGGCAAATACGATAAATCTTTAGGGTCTCAAAAGAAAAAGGGACATCATACCTTATAGCTAGCTGATTATATTTGCTATTGAAGCAACTATCCTAACTGAGGTAGGCAAAAATGTGAATGTATTCATTGACCAGATGACATAATTTCATTAGATTTGCTCTTTGAATTCCAGCAACTTCAATTCCCAGTGAAACTCCGTTTTGCCATGACCATCAACAAGGTATAAGGATGATCTTTCAAGATTACCTAACTTCTTCATGCTTTTCCCATGATTAGTTCCGTTGTTATTATTTTAGGATTGTATCTGCAAATAGCCATTTCATACTAGCCCTCAATGATACAATTACTGAACATGTATATCCAGAAGCCCTCTCCATCTAAAGGATATCGTCATTCATATTTTGTGCATCAGAATATTATTTTCAGTAACAGCTACTTTTTCATGTGTAAATAGATTTTTTTCATTTGTTTTGTTGTATAAGAAGAAATATATTAAAGAACATTTTTGTTGTTGTTATATTTAAAGTTATTTTTTACCTGGGAGTAATATCATGTTTCCTTTCTTCTTCTTCTTCTTCTTCTTCTTCTTCTTCTTCTATCTGCCATGTCTCTTAAGGACATTGGTGATCATGGTTCTCCACAATTTCCTGTCTTTTGCAGCTCTTAATAAATTTTGTCTTTTGATTAACTCTCCTAAACCTTGTTCAACCATCAATTTACTCAAGCTTGCTTGGTAAGTTATGCATTGTTTTCCTCTATCTCTCTTGCCATCAATATGTCCTGTGAGTATCAAATTTTCCAAGCCCTCTTTCTGCATTATGAGCCTTAGAAATTTCAATACTCTCTTACTGATGTATAAATGTCCTTTTTGTTTCCATTTTCTCTAAAACTTTGTCATTGCTAATATGTTCAGTCCATGGTATTCTCAGCATCCTTCTGTAGAACTATATTTCTATTGCTTTATGTCTCTTCTTCATTTGTAAGGAGATTGTCCAGAATTCACTGCTATACTGATATATTTTGTGTAACAATTCACTGCTATACTGATATATTTTGTGTAACAATTCACTGCTATACTGATATATTTTGTGTAACAAAATTTTCTTGTTTCTTAATACTTAGCTTAGCTTTTGGAAGTCCTCTTTCACTATCCCAATATACCTTCAGATTTCAGTGCTGTTCTTTCCATCCTCTGTTAAAACACTTCCTAGAGATTTACATTTTTGTACTCGTTTGATTTTGGTATCTCCCAATTTATAATTTGAACGTTGGGCTGTTCCTTTTGCTAATGACCATTGCATTCTGTCTTCTTGCAATTGATGTTTAATCATTTCTTCTCGCTTTCTTTCACTACTTTCTGTCAGTGTTCTTGGAGTTTCTTTTTTTATATCTGTTATCTTCACTGTTTCATTTGCATATCTTAAACCTAATAAGTGAGTGCAAAACCAAGTATAAAAAACGATTCCATTTTGTATATGAACTATCTCTATTACTTGGATCTTAAGCAAAGAAAACTATGCTTCTTTTTAGTTTTTAAATGATAGGTTTCCCAATGGAAAGTGGCTTTTTTAAAAATTATTTTATACTTGTTGAAGAATATCTGAAATTATCTAAGTTTGTTCTCTTGCCTCTCAGCCATCACTTGGTTTATTAGTCTATCAATGAAGCATGTCTTTAACATCTGATATGATGGAGATTGTGTGAAGTAATAAGATCCTGAATTTTTTATTAATTAAATTACTTGATATTTACAGCATATAGAGATAGATATTTTAACGACATGAATATATTGTGTTACTAAATTAAAAGCATTAATTTTAAGCCAAGTTGTTATCAGAGAAAGAGCTAAGAGGGAGTACCATTGTTAGCTTGTGTTTGTGGCATCAATTAACCTTAATCTTGGCCCTGTGTATATGCTAGCAGTTAAAGTGATGAAATTACAGTTCTGTAATTTTATATCTTTTTCAGTCATTACATTTTATAAAAGTAATTTGATAAATGCACTTGAAAGAAAAAGTATAGCCTATGTTATTTTTAATATTTTTTGTCATTTAGCAAAACCATTTGTGTCTAACAAAGTCATACCATGAGCTTAGAGTGTTGTTCTAGAAATTTCTGTCTATATTATAAAATATCTAAATAAAATTAACAGACAAAAGTCTTTTCCTTTATTTCAGCATAGGATTTTCATTTTATACACAAACTGTTTTTTTTTAACAATAGCAATTTTAAGTGTATTTTGAAAAGAAATGGCAAGGAAAGCTGGACAATGACCTCACAGATTACAAAGAGAAATATGGTTCTACAGAAGGATGATGAGAATACCATGGACTGATCATGTGAGCACTGACACAGTTTTAAGGAAAACAAAATGAACACTTATACTTGACATCAGAAAACAACAGTTGAAATTTATAGGGGACATAATCTGGAAATAGGGCGTAGAAAATATAACACACCCGTAATATATTGGAGACAAGAGGGAGAGAGGAAATGTACATAAAAAACTAAGAGAATTTATGACTGTATTGAGATGATTATTCTTCTATCAAACATGAATTTTGCATGTATTTCATACTATAGTACTATTGTTTTTTTTTTTAACCTTTAGCACTCTGTAGGCGACTATATTCACCAAGCAAAATGTTAGTCCTGCCAATGTTAAATTTGAATTTCTTGTTTGTGTAGCCATATTTTTCTATGGCAACACTTAAAACAATCTTAACTGAAACTGAGAGCCAGGCTACTGGAAAACAAAAGAGTTCCACAAGCAAGAAGTACAAGAGAAGAAACTGTTAACATAGAACTTACAGTTACATCTAGCCATTTCAACTGTAAAATGATAAGACCTTGCAGCCAGTCCAGGACTGCACTTAAATTCATAAAGTCTAGGTACCATAGAGGAAAATTTATCAGAATAATTACCATGAAAATATTTATAGAAAAGGCACAGGGAACCTACTTTATGGTGGTGGGAAAGGGACTGAAGGTGAGATGCCAGGTCAGGACCAATAGCATTGCAAAGTTTTCTTTGGATTTTACCAAGAATCTCTAAATATATGGCAGAAGCACCAGACCAGATGTGGAAGCAATATTCAATGCTATATTTCTATAATTTCATTAAGAAAGAAGATTCCTTTAAAATAGAATTATTCGGAAATGTGATGAAATAACCTGGATTTGTAGAAATTAGTTATTTATTGATAAAACTTGGCTTTTTTTTTTATCTTCAAGAGTTGTTTTAATTATAAAAATATTAATGTTGCTTTTGTTTTTATTGCAAACTTTTCATTTCATCCCGCAGTTCTCTTCAGGTGATTTTAGATTTTAAATGTACATAATAACTATTTTTTATTTATTTATTTTTTCATCAAAGCTGGCATGTATGTTCCCAGTTTTTAATCATTGTTGACTTAAATTATGTAATTCTTTTTTAAACTTCTCATTTAATTGACATAAAGATTAAATTCAATAGTCTGAACAATTCCTGGTATGAAAATGACACTTTATAAAATCATTGAAGCCATTTTATTCTGTTAAAATAGAAAAAAACATGTGTGATAAAACAAATAAGTTGTACCAGATGGATTTATTTAGTCTACCAACAGACTAATTGTAATTATTGTTATTTTTTTTAATTTTTTTTTTTAATTAAAAACTAAATTGATTAAAGAATAATTATAAGTGACTTAGTCAATCTAATATGTATTTATTTCTGACCAATATGTTGCATCATATCTTCTTTTATAAAGTGTCATGAAAATAAATGTTAGCAAAAAGAACACTTATACTCAGAATCAGGAAGAGACAGCTGAAATTTCTTTCACACATACTGAGGAAGGAGGGCTTGGAAAACTTAACCCTCACAGAGCATAATGAAGGCAAGAAAGACACGGGAAGGCAGTGAACCACCTACATGATGAGATGGTGTGAACAGTGGAATCAGCCTTAGCAAAAGAAGAAAAACTGCTCAAGGCCACAACAGATAGGAAGATTTGGAGAATCATGAGTGCCCATGTCCTGACTGAAGCTGCATATAGAAGAAGAAGAATGGTCAGTTAGGCAAAAGCAAGAATTGGTCAGTGGTATTTGTTTGGCTGGCTCTTTCTTGCTGCTATCTCATTGTAGTATCTTCATTTCTTTATTACAATGATAATTTCACTTATAATACAATGGTATATTGCTCTGAAACTTGTTTGTATGAATTAGGTAACTTATTATTTTTGATTTAAAGGTTTTTACTAATTTCTAAAGTCAAGGATGTTTATTATCAAACAAGAAAATGAAAATAGAAAATTTTGGACTACATTGTATTGATCATCGTCCATTTTTGAAAGAACAGAAATTATGATGGTCAATCAATAAGTCTTTACCATAATGTGCTGTTTTAGAGTTTAATATTTAATCTATGTGATAAATATTTATTACAGAATTAAGTGAATTTGGTAAAGAAAGAGATTATATTGAAAAATATTTGTGTAAAGATAAATGTTTTTCTCATCATCCAGCTACATATTTATTCATGTCTGTTTCCTGCAAAGGTAGTTAAATATCTGATGTGAAAGTTATATAGTGATTTTCTAAGCCCAGCTTAGATGTGGCACAAGGCCGAAAGTATGGGGCACACAGTGAGGATCGAACTCACTACTCAGTCGTAATAGATCAAGCAAGACAAACTTTCTAACCATTACACCACGTCGAGGTGCCCAGATGTGCTAGTTATATAACTGTTAAATCAATAATACATTCATTTGAAAAAAAGTTTCGCAATCTTGTTGTTTAAATTAAAATTTTATTAAGAAGGTAACATTTTAGATTCTTTTCAGTTATTCTATTCAGGTTAAGAAATATGAATGAATTGGCCTTAATGATAATTGCTGCTATCACCAAACAATTTAAATGTTTTTTATATATCTATATATTTTATTTGGATGATTTTTGTATATTGTTGCTGTTATTATTTGTGTGTGTGTGTGTGTGTGTGTGTGTATGTGTGGTGGGGTGGGGTGGGGTATGTTCATAATTTATATAGGTTTTCTACATTTCAAAGTTTCCAAAAGAATAATTTGAGTCCAAAATATTTTATATTTGTCCAAATGTGTGAATGTTGATTGCACTAGGGAAATTAGTTTTATTCATTATTTGCAAAGAAAAAAAAAGAGTTTAAACCTTGATAACAAGGATATCTGTTGAATAATAAAGCAATTATAAACTGGATAAATTTAGCATGGAACTTTTTCAGTGCACAAATGATGATTGGTAGAAACAAATTTAAACAATGTATCTCTAGAAAATTCATTTTACTTATTGATCAGCTACAGAATTTTGAGAAAGTTACTTCTAAAGTTATTACAATATCAAAAGCTATTTTATATTATTTCTGCTTAGTATTACAGTAAATTAATCCTGCTTCATAATTTATTTTTCTCCATATCTTTTTCATAATCTTATGTACCAAATGCAAGTGCCAGTACAATTAAATAATCTCCTTATACCCCTCTGGCATGGTGCTTATTTGGTATGATAGGCTTATTATTTTTCAGAACATTTTCTCCACAGCACGATTATTTTTGTTCCAGGAATCAAAAATTCCTGGTAGAATATTTGTTTGAACCTGCACACTTTTTTTAGAAGTTGAAAAATTCCCACTAGCATGACTATTCCAGATGGCAGCTGTATTTACTAGAAAAGAGTAACTGCACACATTTTTGAAGCAAGCTGACGTGTTGATAAAAATGCCGCAAACTTACAACGTTAATTTTATTAATAATATTTGAGCCATTCATTAGAATAATGATATCAAAATTATTTGTGTTGAATACAGAGAAGCAGAGAATTTTGTCTTTGAAGAGTTGTACTTTTATCTGAAAAGAAATAGATTTTTAAACAAACTACACCTTGAAATAAGCCCCAGAAACTTTTTGATATGTGATCACTTTAATTTAATTTTTTTTAAAAATAATTTTGTATTTGAAGTTTGTGGTTTAATAAATAATGCTGTTATAACAGTGAATGTATTGTATATAAGTGCAGGATTTATTTGATGTAATTTACTGGGTGCACCAGGTATTTGAGAACATATTGTGGCGATAAATGGAAGATGAGCTAAGGTAATGTTATGTGGCATTCACTAAATTTGAATATTCCTATTTTTCTCTTCAGACATATCAAGAGCATTAACATGGCAGCTTTCAATCTGACACAGGAAATGATAAGGTATACTGTACTTGTGATGTAAGCCATCAATTGCAATGACATAAAATAGTCAGCTTCTTTTAAAGTGGTCAAGTGAACAGAATGAATGACTGGTGTGCATCATTAGGGTTACTAGGGTTACTAGATGGATTTAATGAATAAAAAAGTTGAAATCCCTTTTTGATTGATTTATCAGGTTACATTTCCTTTGTTTTCTGATCAATAGAAAATAATTATTATTATTGATTCCTATGATTAAGTACAATTGTTAATTAGCTAAGTCCATTGCTCAAAATCTAATTGTAGGTTAGTAATAATTTATGACTAACATTCATCTCCAGTAAGAGACAAAAGCTGCATGGTTGCTAGGTCCTTATTTGATGTTTGATTATTTGGGGTATCCAATAAGTTTGGTGGTGTTATAGGCAAGGCATATGAGGAAAAGTATTTTGGTGAAAACATTTTTGGAAAAAAACAGTTTCAGCATGTCACCTAATTTAAATCCAATTGAGAATTTGTGGAATTTATTATAATGTAAAGTAGAACAACCATCCAACAAACAGATTTGAAAAATGTATACAGTGAGAATTTTAGGATCTGTACAAATCTAGTGAAGACAGTATTGTCAAGACTACAAGTAATAATAGAAAATAAAGGTGGTCACACCAAATATTGATTTTGAATAAACTTTTTCATAGGGATATACTCATTTTAGGTTTACATTTTTGACAATAGTTTCAATTTTGTAAAGTTTGATCATAAATAAAACCTGATAATTTCTATTTTGTGTTATGTTCCACAAGAATTTATAAAATCCTGCTATGTTTGGTTTAGAAGAAAACTTTTTTTTTTATAAAAAAAAATTTAATGATTAATTATTTATGGGTGATACTGCTTGGCCAAAGCAAAGAAAAAGTGTGGGCAATGTTGTGTCAAATAGCTTAAATATTGATTTGTATCAACATAAAATAATCAGTAGCGACCAATGGGCACATCTTTTAAATGGCGCCATTAAACTTTCCAAACTTTTTGAACATCTGAAAAATATTCTCTCTGATGAAATAGAGTGAAACAGCATATTTCCAGTCAGTTTAACCTTTAGCACTTTGCATTATTAATATTACTTCCTTTCCCATTGCATTCTTTTTCAAGGGCTTTTAATTGCAGTATCCTTATTGTTAATTTCACCCAATGTTGTTTTCTGTTGCCATAGCAGGATATGACAACGGAATTATGAAATTCAAACAAATTATTTTTCAGGGATCAAAGTCACCTTCAGCAGCAGGATAAAGTTTTTGTACAGCAAATGAAGTCACATACAGAGTGATAATGGTTAAGAAAACTTTCAGGAACAGAAAAGGATTGTAAATGTTTTCTAGCACTTCACAATTATTCAGTAATGGTTTGAGTGTAACATACAACAGTTCATTGCGGATTAGTAGATTTGGTAAGATTCCTACATGTAGGATGTGTGGGTGTTGTAATGGATAGTGGCTTGGGATGAGAAATTGGAGGGACCTGGTTTGAATTCCAGTTGAGTTTATTACATTCACTTAATGCACAAATACCTTTGGGAAATGTAGGAATCTATCTCTTCTCCCCACTCAGCTATGGGTTAAGTAGTAGAACAAACTGTCAGCATTGGTTGGCATTCAGTTTAGAAGAACAGTTCAAAACTGTATCTTGGTGAAGCACATACTATGCAGGTAAGGAAAAGATTGTGGCGTTCACAAAGATTCTATAATTTTTACCATAGTCGGCCTGCTGTTTTTGTTTTATACATGTAGAAAAGAGCTTATTCCTTCAGCAGTTTTACACCAGTTATTTGAACAAATTATTAAATAAATTTTTCTCAGTGAAACTCTGTTCAAAGAAGAGTGGATGAAATGACCAAAAACATTGCAACAGAATTTGATTTATAATTTCATGAGTTTACAGTGCCAGGCAATAACCTTTGCTTATGTTCATTTTGTCAGTAATGAAAGTTTGATACAAGAGTTATTTACAAGACATTTAGAAACAGATACAAAATTACAGTCAACATTTGGTCTCAAAATACCATAAGTGGCCAGTTACACATATCATTAAGTACTGTTGTCACAATGGTAAATAAAATCAAGACACATTTTGACAGGTCTAAGCTGTATACACTGAGTGTCCATTTTGAATGTTTGTTGTTTCTCACAGTAGGCTGTCAAAAATTTGAGACATTTCTGTGTAGTTAAAAAAAAAATCATTTAATTCTTCCAAGACTGCAATTTTTTTTCCCTGGGATGAATTAATTAACATCAAGCATGATGTTGCTTATATCTCAGATGTATTCACAGAATTTGCATGGAGAGGGTTGATTTGACTTTGATAAGGTCAAATCAGCCCTCTCTGCATGTCTGTCTAAAATGGTTTCTTGTAAGCTCTTTCCGAGCTTCTCAAATGGAGAACAGTTTATCAGAAGATGACCTTCAGGTTTATTGTATACATCTGGATGAGCTGCATAGAGACAGATTTCAGAATCTTTTTTTTTTTACCTGACTAGCTAATCAAGGGATTCCTAGACATAAGAAAACAGTGATGTTGAAAGAAGAATTGATTTCACATCAAAATGACATTGAGTTAAGGCCAAAGTTCAAACAATCATATCAGAATTTAGTTACAAAAACTGTTTCTGACTTCTACTCTGCACTGTGGAACAAAACCCCAAATTTACCTTATTACCTCCCAACATCATAGAGTTCATTGTTTAGCAGAAAAAAATTGAAATTTATTGAATATAGGAATGTAAGACATCCTCTTTGTGCTTTTTTTCAACTTCATTTTGAGAAGATGATATTCCTGTACGAAGCATATCTATCCCATTAAAGTTGAAAACAATTTAGTTACAGGTGAGATGTAAATTAATCCTTTCATGTTGCTAAATAAATTGCTTTACAAGGATAAGTTTGTGAAATACATACACTTGTTAGATTAGTCATTTTAAATTTGTACTCAACCCAGTACCAAGAAAAAGGTGTGTGTTCATGGTATGTGTAGCCAAGAAACATTAGGGATATAGATTAGGAGTAGCAACTTGAAAATGTCTGGGAAGCATTATTAGTGTATAGAATGTTTGTGCAAATGTAAGTTAGTATTTTATAAAAAAAATTTGTGGAAATCTTTCTTTACTAAGCCAGTCACATCCCCTGTTTTTTTAATTTATGAATTTAAGTGCAATACTAGATTGGTGACAAAGTCTCATCATTTTACAATTGAAATGGCTAGATGTAACTGTAAGTTCTATGCTAACAGTTTCTTCTCTCACATGTTGCACTCTCTTTTGGTTTCTTGCTTTTCAATATACAAGGTAACCAAAAGAGTTCTGTCCGTTTTTAAAGGAAAAAAAGAAAATGCTTCACAGTATGTGTAACTTATATTTAGTCTTCGAAGTAATCACCATCGGCATCCAGCACCTTCTGCCAACGTGTCTCCAGATATTCAATGCCCTTGCGGTAGAACATGGGGGGTTTTGATGCAAAGAAGTCCGTGAGGGCTTTGCACAAGTCTGCTTCATTGGTGAAAGATTTCCCACAAAGATGATTATCCAGGGAGTGGAAGAGGTGGTAATCGGATGGCACAAGGTCAGGTGAATAAGGTGGATGGCACAAAGTCTCCTACCGAAGTTGCTGTATGGTATCCCTGACCACTCACGCGACATGCAGCCTGGCGTTGCCATGGAGGAAAAGCACACCTCTGCGATTCACCAGTGCTGGCTGCTTCTGGCGCAATGCCTGTTGCACACGTTTCAATTGCTGTGAGTATAGGTCTCCAGTGACTGTTTGGCCCATTGGTAGCAGTTCATAATGAACCACTTGTTGACCTGTCCACCAGACACAAAGTATAATCTTGCGTGGGTGCATAGGCGGTCATGTGGTGTGAGGGACAGCATCCTGAGGAGACAACCAATGTCTGGAACACTTGGGAGTTTCATACAGAACCCACTTTTCATCATTGGTAAGCACTCGATTGAATAAGGATGCGGTACGGTGGCGAGAAAGCAGCGATACGCAGACTGCCACTCGTTGTCCCTTGTGGACCTCCAACAGAGTTTGCAGAACCCACTTGCTCAGTTTGAACGTCTTACCTAGGCGGTGCAGGTGAAGTCTAACTGTTTCATCGGAAACGCTGAACTGTCTTGCAAGTTCACCACACGTTAGACTACTGTCCTCTTCAATGGCTGCCTTCAGGACTCTGTCATTCAAGACCTGTGATCGTCTATTGCGAGGCTCATCATGGAGAGACAAATCTCCCGACTTGAATTTTCAAAACCAACGCATTGCAGTACGTTCATCTACAGCACTATCCCCAAATGCTTGACATATGCAGCGACTTGATGCTGCTGCTGATAAGCCCACTTTGAAATCGTAAAGCAAACAGCCCCGAACAAGAACTCTAGACACTTCCATCCTTCTCGCAGCTGTCTGACTTATAACTGATGGCCGGGCACAGTGCGTGTGTTTTTTATAACGTCTGATGTTCCTACTTCCGGCTGTCTGAATTTGAAAACAATTGCTACACGCATTTCGTATATATTTCAACTTCATTCAATGACTAATCAAAAAACGGACAGAACTTTTTTGGTTACCTTGTACTTTGATCTTCAAAAATTTAAATCCAATGTCAATCATTATTTTCTGTTTTCTTAATTCCTGTTCTTTTATTGTTCTTGCTCTTTAATTGTTTTTTTTTTCTCATATTCTCGAACATCTCCCATCCATCTTACTGGCTTTATTGCCTTGCTTGGAGTGAAATGATAAGAAAAACAACCTTTTTATTTATGAATATTTGAAACTCCATTTTTTTTAATCCTATTCATTAATCTGGGATTATCGTCCTTCAAAGTAAACTGAAAGAACCTTTCATTATTTACTACCATTTGGGCTTATATGAACATTTACACATGATTGACTTGTTTTTTGTTCTTTGAGCAATATTCTTTGTTTTATATTATTAAGTCTACTGCACAACTACAGACAATATTTTCCGTGAGACAAATTCACAGTCACTGCTATTTATAGTGATATTTCCTTTTATATTTTGTAATAGTTTTCCCCTATTCATCATTTAGTAGTAGTTTTTCAGAAAACGTCTATAACTACTTTGAAGCACATCAATTTCAATTAACAGTATATAGTCATTATATACAGGGGACAGATTTTATGGATTAGTAAAAAACTTGCTGAACAAATGAATATAATTATATTTGATTACAAACAAGTAAACATGAAATTTAGCTAACTATTATTTAATTTTATTCAATAAAACCACTACTAGCATCAATAACTGCCTCTACACGAGGTCGAAATCAGCTGCAAGCTCTGATTAATTGGTTCTTATTTATGTCAGATATTACTCGGACTATTGCAGCTTTAAGAGACTCTTTAGTGTTATGAGGCTGTTTATTAAACTCCTTCTCAACAACGCTCCACACATAATAGTCTAGTGGATTGAGATCTGGAGCGTTAGGAGGCCAAATGTTGGGTGTGATGTGGTCATACAAATGGTCAGCCAGCCATTCTTGCAACTCTGAGAAAACGTGCAATATTCAAATCGCTATGATCAGCCTTTAATGCCACAATCACAGCATGCCTTTTCATTTCATTTGTTATTGTAGGGTTTGCCATTTTTGATTTCTGAAAAATAAAAGCATTAGAAGTTAGTGGGAAGCACTATTAATCTTAAATTTGTATGTCCTCAAATACCAGCCGCAGCCTGTATATTATACTAAACTTTAATCATTAGTGCTCTCTAAAGCTTTTTAATGTTAGTATTAACCAAATTTTTATTGTTTTTATTTTCTGGTAGCATAATGTTTATATGATTTTTAAAAGAGAGAATTGAAGGCTTTTATTTTTATTTCTTAGTGCAAACAATTTATTATACTTGAAAAATACTGTGTATATGTTTGTAAATCAAAATCAGCTTGAGGTAATAATAATGAGTAAAAAAAAGATTAAGTGTGTGCATTGACTGTATTGACAGAGACTCCTTTCTGATTTCCATGTTGATCTTATGTTGCTATGATAAGTGTTGTCATTTCATTCTTTCATATTAAGTTTGTTCTTCATTTAGCACTTTAGATATTTGACCTTGGATATACTTATTCTTATTCTATAAAAATTCCTGGGTTCTTAGAAATCTGTAATTCTTGTTCTAAAACATTGATGGTTGCTTTTCCATTAAAATATTTAGGTAAACTAAAAGTAAAATTGGAAATAAAGATTTTGGTAATGTACTAATTTGGTTTTATATGTGAACATTTACCAAAAGAAATTGTAATAAGAGATAAATCATACTTAAATTTGGGCAGTTATTGTGTTACTTGTTAAGGTTGTATTATTTACAAAGCTCCCTTTAACACAGGATCACATTTGTGGAACATTCACTCAAAATACTAGCAGATTACCTGTAAAACTAGTTTGCAGATCATCACTTTATGACAAATACCCTCTCTTTAGTATTTACTAAGCTTAGGCTAGCGCAGGGCTACAATAATGGTGCATTCAGTGTACATTCGACTTCTTACATCAGAATGCAGTTTCTAAGACTAAATTGTTAACTTTTATTGTATAACAGTTAACAATTTATTATATATTATTGTATATTATTCTAGAGCAAGCTCCCTGGTTAAAGCTAATGGTGAAATTAACCATTTTGATACAGGAAACATTCAGTATTCATTGATCAAACAGTTAATGTTACTATTGGTTGACATTTATAAAATCTTTTTCTTAAAGCAGTCTTTCAGGAAATTAAACTTCTCAAGTCTATTAAATGTTATAGCACTTTCTAATTTCCTTCCAACCTTTTTGTTTTTGGTATTGTGAAAAGTTTATATTATTATTTTCTCTGCTAGTTAAATGTGCTACCCATTTATGTTGTTAGAATTGTTCAAGTGATGAGGTTTTTGTTATTTGATATAGCTCTTTGTGATTTTGTAGTGCTAGTTTCTGGGGTTTGATGAACAATCATCATCTTTACAATTTAAAGAATTTATTAATTTGAAGCTATTTTTAATCATTGATCTGCAAATATGGTTTGTTTATAGTTTAGATATTTTTGAATGAGTTTCATACTGTACATGACATCTATATGAAAGTCTATATCTAATGAGGTTCTTTAACTAATTTTCACAGCAATATTTGGTTTTGTAGCATCTTCTGGTGTTGGAGAAAACTAATCTCAGTGCAACTTCTTGTATTCAATTTCCTTGTCTCCTATATTAAATTTGTTATAACTGACCCATACAATAGGGTATTTGAAGTGTTTAGAATTTATCACTCCTACATTCTGGATTTTTATAATGTATACAGTACATGTGCAACTATTATTTTCATCCCAATAGTTTACATTTTGGAAAGGTTTCTCTCAAGTTTGGTTTTTGGGAACACTTGGTAGAGAATGTTGATTTATTTTTTTCAAGATCATATTCCAACTACGAACACCTATTGTAATTATAGTATCTTTCCATGTTGAGGATGTGGCCTCCTCAAGGATACATCCCTAATTTGACTTACAAGTTTTGTAAAATAAAAATGAATTCATTCAAATAAATTGTCATCTTTGGCCTGTGTGTTGCAGAGTAAATATTTTTTAGAAAAAAACTGATGTTTTTAACTCTGGGGTTAATACATCCTTTTCGATATCATTTTGTAATTTTCAGTTATGTCATCTATGTTTTCCTATGTCCTAACTAGGACACTCATATTTTGAATATATAAGGATTAAGTACAACCTGAACTTGTTATAAAAAGAGAATCAGAAGCTCTACTGAGTGATATGTGCATAATCCAGTCACTGGTTTCGGACATCATTTCTAAATTAAACTCCAATAAGGCAAGCAGAGTTGATGGGATTCCAACTGTCATCCTAAAGAAATATGCTTCTGAGCTGGCTCCATTTCTCTCCAAACTCTCCAACTATTGTCTTGCTACTTTCTGCTTTCCAGCTTGTTGGAAGTCCTCCTCTGTAGTTCCTGTTTTTAAGAACTCAGGATAACCTTCTGAATTCTCCAACTATTGACCTATCAGTTTATTAGTTTTGGCACAGTATTCAAGGCTTTAATCAATGCTGAAGTAATTAAGCATCTTACCTCTCATGAACTACTCTCTGACAAAAAATATGGATTCTGTTTTGTCAGGTCTACCATTGATGTGCTAACAACCATCACAGACTATGTATATCAAGCCCTTGATAATAATGGCAAAGCTCAAACTGTGGCTCTAGATATCTCAAAGGCATTTGACAGGGTTTAGCAGGCTGGTCTTCTACATAAACTGCAGGGCTATGGTATTACAGGACAATTGTTTAATTTAATCCAATCGTTCCTATAAAACTTTGAAATGAAGGTCGTTCTGAACAGGCTAACTTCCAGATCCTTTCACATGAAAGTAGGTGTCCCCTAAGACTCTATCCTAGGCTCTACATTATTTCTGATCTTCATCAATGATCTTTCTGATGTAATCAGTTCCCAAGTAAGCATTTATACAGATGACACTACCATTTACTCCTGTCTCAATAGCAAATCCATCAGAGCTGACAAAGTAAACTTGGTTGCTGCTCTTGAAAAGGACCTCCAATCAGTAGTTAACTGGGACAGAAAGTGGCTTGTAAATTTTAATGCCTCCAAAACTAAACTACTCTCATTTAACCACCATAGAGAAACTTTCCTACCCGCCATCAACATGGATGATGCTAGACTTTTGGAGAGCAACACAGTGCACCTTCTTGGTCTAACATTTTCAACTGACTTGAAGTAGAATGACTAAATTAAACCAATAGTTGCATCTACTGCAAGGAAAGTTGTGTCACTGTGTCATGCCAGAAGGTTTTTCTTGTCAGAGTTCATCTTGCACATTTAAAAATCTACCATTCGTCCATGCATTGAATACTGTTCCCATATCTGATCTGGTGCTGCTTCTATACATCTCGAGGTTCTTGACAAAATCCAAAGAATGATCTGCAATGCAATCAATCCTGACTTGTCATCTCGACTTCAGTCACTTTCTCGCTGATGTAATGTGGCTTCCCTCTGTCTTTTCTACAAATATTTTCATGGCAACTGCTTTGATGAGCTTTTTTCCAGGTGTCCTGACTATGTGAATTTAAGCATGATACTGGATTAGCATAGAGTTCCCACCTTTTTACTGTTGAAATAGTTAAATGTAACTGCCACTTCTACTCCAATAGTTTCTTTTCTTGCATTTCCCACCTGTGAAACTCCCTTTTGCATATTTGCTTCCCTGATAACTAGAATCTTCAAAAATTTAAATGCAATGTCAATCGCCATCTTCTGTTTTCTTGAACCCCATTCATTTTTTTATCCTATCCTCAATCCCTCTATACGTAGTCTTTTCTTTCACCTTTACCCCTTGTATAGTAGTGGTATTCCTGCCTTGTTTGGGATGAAATGATTTTTTTTTAAAAATTGGGTAAAAAATTTCTATCCATGAATTACATTTGTTTGACCCTATTTTTTAGCCTCTTGATCAAAAACCTTTTTCTGTAATACAATCTAAGCAAATTGTAATTAATTCATAACTAGAACAATCAGAAAAAGCCATTCAATCAGATTTGTTGATCTAGTTTTACACATGAGAAAGTAATTTCTTTGATCATTTATTTGTCTGATTTGATCAAACATTCCGTTATTGATTTGACATAATGGTTGCTTGCTTGTACACTTTGACTTTCAGAGTTCATATCTTACTATTTATATATACTTTTGACATTTGATTTGTATGTTAAAAATCTTTGCAACCACAGACATTGATTCTATTCTGATTTTAAATAGTTTTTATTCCCTTGATCTATCTTTTATACAAGTAGTGCATTCCATTAAATGATGTGGGACTTCCATCTCATAATTATCTTATTAAATGGACATATATTTCTAAGTCAATGGTAATTAAATTTCTTTATTATCAAAAGAGATTTTTTCTAAAAGTTTAATGAATGAAATGATATCTTATTTTATACACCATGTTTATTTGGGACATGAGTGACCATGGCTCTTTCTATCCTTTGTCGTCCTGGGTACGACGTTAAACTGCATCCAACAGCAAGGCCTCTGATCAAGAGGTTTTGAGGAAGCGTGGAACCACCTCTTAATTGCTGGTGTTCCCAGGTCCACCCAGACCCGCGGTGGTAGCACCTGTTGGGGTCCCAGCTATGGGCAAATAGTGAACTTCCATGTTTGTACCATGACCTGGGTATGACGACAAACTACATCCGCGTCCTGGGTATGATGACAAACTACATCCGCGTCCTGGGTATGACGACAAACTACATCCGCGTCCTGGATATGACAACAAACTACATCCGCGTCCTGGGTATGACGACAAACTACATCCGCGTCCTGGGTATGACGACAAACTACATCCGTGTCCTGGGTATGACGACAAACTACATCCGCGTCCTGGGTATGATGACAAACTACATCCGCGTCCGGGGTATGACGACAAACTACATCCGCGTCCGGGGTATGACGACAAACTACATCCGTGTCCTGGGTATGACGACAAACTACATCCGCATATTTGAACTTTATTTGAGTAGCTAAGCAATTAAATTAAATTTTATCAACAAAATAATTGCTTTTTTATAAAGATCACAAAAGACCAGAATGAAAATGAAAAAATATTATTACCAGCTCTGTTTTTGAAAAATATTATTACCAGCTATACGTTTTTGAAAAAAACATTTTTACCAGCTCTACATTTTTGAAAAAACATTATTACCAGCTCTACGTTTTTGAAAAAATATTATTACCAGCTCTACGTTTTTGAAAAATATTATTACCAGCTCTACGGTTTTGAAAAAATATTATTACCAGCTCTACGTTTGTGGAAAAATATTATTACCAGCTCTACGTTTTTGAAAAAATATTATTGCCAGCTCTACGTTTTTGGAAAAGTGTTATTACCAGCTATACGTTTTTGAAAAACCAGAATGAAAATGAAAAAATATTATTACCAGCTCTACATTTTTGAAAAATATTATTACCAGCTCTACGTTTTTGAAAAATATTATTGCCAGCCCTACGTTTTTGAAAAATATTATTGCCAGCTCTACGTTTTTGAAAAATATTATTGCCAGCTCTACGTTTTTGAAAAATATTATTGCCAGCTCTACGTTTTTGAAAAATATTATTACCAGCTCTACGTTTTTGAAAAATAATATTACCAGCTCTACGTTTTTGGAAAAATATTATTACCAGTTCTACGTTTTTGAAAAATATTATTACTAGCTCTACGTTTTTGAAAAATATTATTACCAGCTCTACGATTTTGGAAAAGTGTTATTACCAGCTATACGTTTTTGAAAAACCAGAATGAAAATGAAAAAATATTATTACCAGCTCTATGTTTTTGAAAAGTATTATTACCAGCTCTACGTTTTTGAAAAATATTATTACCAGCTATACGTTTTTGAAAAATATTATTACCAGCTATACGTTTTTGAAAAAAACATTACCAGCTCTACGTTTTTGTAAAAACATTATTACCAGCTCTACGTTTTTGGAAAAATATTATTACCAGCTCTACGTTTTTGAAAAAATATTACTACCAGCTCTACGTTTTTGAAAAAAATATTATTACCAGCTCTACGTTTTTGAAAAAATATTATTACCAGCTCTACGTTTTTGGAAAAATATTATTACCAGATATACGTTTTTGAAAAATAATATTACCAACTATACTTTTTGAAAAAAAACTTTTTCAGCATTGAATGGCCCAACGAAGGTCGATATGCTGGTTAAATAATCAATCAATCAATCAATCTATCCTTTGTGGCTCTAAGTAATATTTATCTCTTTACTATTGCCCTCCCCCACCAGTTCCTGTTCCGCCATCCATTTGCACAGGCTTATTAGATAGATTACTTAAAGTTTTTCTATGCCCTTTTGCTTTCAATATGTCCTGTGATGACACATTCTCCAAGCCCTCTTTCCTCATTATGTGTCCTAGAAATTTCAACTGCTTCTTTCTGATTCCAAGTATAAGTTTCCTTTTTGTTCCCATTTTCCTTAAAACTTCCTTGTTACTCATATGTGCCATACATGTTATTCTCAGCATCTTTCTATAGATGGCATCTCTTTTGCCTCAAGTCAGGAAATTGTGAGGAAATTGTCCAGCATTTACTGCCATATAAGAGGGTTGATATTACATTTTAACATATACACATTATGTTTTTATCAAAGTTCTTTTTCTTATTTTCAACTTTAGTGATATTTGTATTTATTTTTTCCTCTGCGTCTTTAGGACTATTGTCAGAAAAAATGACCAATTTATTTTTTTCTTGGTAACTAAGAAATGTGGCTACAGCCACACAATGCTGGCACAAAAGAAATTATATTTTGATATTTATTTAGTGTAAAGTATTAGCAATCTATTGGAAGAAATGCTTAAATTTTATGCTGCAGTTGATTTGAAGAAAGTAGAAAGTCTTTTGAATTATGCATATAAGAAAAGAAACATTAACAGACTAGATAATGTATTGGCATAAAGTTCTGTTTTTGGTCTATGGCAGTGTTGAATATTTGGGTAATTCTACATGTAAGATTTTTTCACAAAATAAAGCAATGAGATTTTAATCTTTAAAATTCATGGAAGCTAAATTTATACCTTTCTATTTTCTAGAGCTTTATAACAAATTTGGTTTGACAAATCTTTTCTAGGAAAATAGAAAAATTTTCAAGTAAACAAATCTTGGTAACATTTGGTATCCTGATTAGAAGATGTCCTTTTGTTTTGAATTTTTTAAATGATTAATTTCATTCTATGGTCAGGGATCTATATGTACTTAATGGACATTTGACTACTTATAATATTCTGCAATCTGTTTAATATTGTACATATGCCTCTTCAATTTTCATTTTATTCTAAGAAAAGATTTAGATTGCTAATCAATTAACCAGTAGAAGCTATTCAATTTAAAATCATTTATTTTATTATCCAGTTTCATATACTGTAAGTTCACCTTATTTTTGAACACAATACAAATGAGAAATGTCTGTGGTAGATTGGAAATCAGTGACATTGCCATACAGCACAAGAACAAGTCAACTAATTGTCTTTATTCAAAATTATTTTTTTTAAGATTCAAGCATGATCTAGTTTCTTTATAAACATTCCGATGTTTCTGTAAAATTAGCTCAATAATCAATGAAAGACATCTTTTGTCTGCTTGTATTTTTAGCACTGAGTAAGTAACTGAGAAGAATGAATTGATTCATTATTACTTTTGGAAAAAGTTAAAAAGTAACATTATTTTTAAGTGCTATATATATTTAGAAAGTGATATATAAATTCTTTTATTTTGCCCACAAAATTGTAAGAAATGAATCTTGTTTGTTATAAACATTAACAGCATATAACCCTGCCTAACCCCAAAAGAAAAAGAATGAATACTAACAACTTTCTGGATATGATTGACTTAATAAAAGAATGTTTTATGGATTAATTTTAATAATATTTAATTAGGTTGTGTAATCACTCATTCTCTTACTTTTAACATTTTTATGAGTTTAAAGTGAAGAAAATGGTTCTGATATTGGTTGCATTCATTTAATAGGTTGAATTTCTAACTAATTTACTTTAACTTTTTTATATGTCATGTTCCTTTAGGACATGGACAGACATGGTTCTCCACAGCCTCCTGTCTTTCTTTAACTACACAGTTGAATGTATTATTACACTTTCTTAGATAACAGAAATAAGATAAAATACCAAAGTCAAAAAATGGTTAACATTTTCATGATAAATTTTGGAGGCTGCAAAGCATTTTTCAGAAGATATGAAAATGTATTTTTTTCTTTTTCTGACCTGTGTATAATTAATTTTATGATATTGATTTTGGGGAGAATGGAAATTTGCTTTCTCTACAAATTGATTTTTCTTCTCAAAAGTGAATAATTTTTAATGAGTATCACCAATGTGTCAGTTGGGATAAAACATTTCTACTTGTAATCTTTCAATGATTTTGACTAATAATGTCTGTCTGTTCATATCTGAGTATGCCTTGCTGCTCAAGTGGTTAGCCAATCACTATTGTAGACGCCAGCTCAGGCACATCTGTCTTTGTTCAACACCCACAGGGCCCACTTGTGGTTTATACTGCAATTATACTGAGTGGACCTTAGTTACAGTTTCTGGTAGGGAGTGCATTATCTGGTATGATCAACAGTGTAAACAAGGCCAGTATATGCTCAAACCATATGTCACCATGACTTGTGACTTTGTGTTAGTACAACCATTGATGGCTGCCATACAGTTCTGTATACCCAATTTCACACATAAGGCTTGGGTCAACCCATGGTATGGTTTTCAGGAACTTTCCAAAATTGATGCATGCTGGGATCGCCTCCCCAGGACACCAACACCAAGACATCACCTTCTTGTTATGGTGAGATCTACACTATAAATTCATTAAAGGACAAATCTATTACAGCCTTTTAACATGCATCCAAAGAAAGCTTCATGTATTAAAAATTCCTAGCAAGTGAAATAAATAGATGAAGTCAGTTTTTATTTCATTGTTCAAATACTTGGCCTGTAATTTAACAAATCATTTTGATTAATTTTTGCTTGAAACTGTTAAGCAAGAAATATTCAATCTTCTGATGAAATTATATTAAAACACTTTAGATTTGTGTATATATGTACCTAAATTCTTGAAAACAACAAATAGTATATTACTCTAAGTGCAAATTCTTGTGCCTGCATATGTAACATTTACTCAAAATTATAATGGTATATTTTTAAAAAGTCTTAAAATATATGGGCTAATGTTAATGTCTATTTTCATTCATGAAAAAGATTAAACTGATTATATAAAGTATTTTTAAATTTATTAAATCAATTGCAGCCATTCTCAAAACAATTTCTATATAGCCATTGTGTATTATTTACACTATGGCCTTAGCCATTGTGTATTATTTACAATTCTAATCTTACTCCATAATAAATTTTAGACTTTAATTTTCTTATAAAAGAATATATCAGAAAATATTTTCTATGCATAATTATGATGTATTTCTTAGTGTATAACATTTTCTTAATAGCTATTAAGAAAGCTCTTTACAATCATCTACTTCCTGAAATTGCATTTTTCAGGACTAGTTTTATACCTTTTTTTTCTCTCTCTCAGGTTTCATTATAGGTATTAACATTTTTTTCTTTTTTATTATTTTGGTTTTGTTGATCTATTTCTAATTGTATCCAGTTGTGGGTAGTTTAACAGAAGACTTTTAGAGAAGTAAATGCTTCATTATTTACATTATTCGGACTATTGTCCTCATCTTTGTCTCCATGTTTATTACAATGTTTCAGCCATTGTCGCCATGTTTATTACAACGTTTCAGGTGGTTGGAATGTCAAACTGAACCCTTTATTTCGCTCATTGGGGTAGACTGTTCTAGTTATAATCATGTTTAATGGATGTCAGTTATCAGTTATTTCCTGTTAATTTCCCTCTGAAAGTTCTCAACTGCCTTAACCGGGTATTGAACTCACACTTTTTGGGTCCTGTTACTGGAATCTAACCAACGCTTTTATCCACTGTGCCATGACATCTGTGTATGAATTTCTGGGTATTATAAACCTAATGTCTTCAGCAACCATTTTTACCAGTGCTCATATTGCAATTTTTTGCTGTTATCAAATCATGTTTTTACCAGAGCTCATATTGCAACTTTTGTTGTTATTATTGCTTTTCTCTGGCACTCCTTATGGTTCCCATATTGTATTAATTTCTATGCTTGGACGGCTCAGGAGATTTTTGTGGCCTAGCAGAGGGAAATTAACATGACATTCCAACCACCTGAAGAAGGCTGGAGCGTACAACGGCCGAAATGTTGTAATAAACATGGCAACAAAGATGAGGACAATAGTCCGAATAATGTAAATAATGTACATAATACCTCACCTCAGAAATATAGACAGATATTGAAGTAAATGCTTAAGTAACCTTTCTATGATCAATAATATGCTTATGCAACCTTTCCATGATCAATAATATCAGATTAGATATTGTACAATATTTTTCAATAAAATATTGCATACTTTTATGAAGTTATATTTAAATTAGTGATTTGTAATTATTGCTAGTGTCACTTTTTGCAATATATTTCTCTTGTGTAATATCTCAAATTAAACAGTGTTGCATTTTAAAACATGAAAGCAGAATTAAGTAAAATGTGAGAATGAAAACCGTAACATTATTTTTCATTATATTGCCATAATTTTCAGTCAAAGCATTTCACTGAATAAAAATGTGCGGACATTTTCTGGAATTCACTATTTGAGGTTTGATGTGTGTATTTTTCAGATTTTATTATGCAAATCAATATTTTCATAATAAAATTGGTATTTACAAACCAATGTTAGTAAAATTTTCAGTATATACTTTTATTTATGTTATAAATATATAAGAATTTCCACTTATATCTTTTTTATTATAATCATTGATAGTCATTCTTTAATTTCAGATATTTTATTTTGCAATGATGTAACTGGATGTAATTTATTAGTCATAACCTCAAAAGAGAAACAAGATATTGTATATTTTTTGAGTGATGAAAATTGCAAAAATATTTAAACACTTATTATAGACCAATTTAAAAAGAAATTATGAACATTGCCAAAATAATAATAATAATAATAAGAATGTTACAAAAAGAGATTTGAAAAAAAAGGTATAAATAAGAAATGGAGATTGACCAGTAAGAAAAGATACAGAATATTAAAAATATTGACTAAAGATAAAGAAACAACCAAACTACCACCTTTTAAATAAGCATCACAAAAGGAAAAACATGTAATTTGGGTGAAGTACATGAAAAATCATTTCTCAGTAATAATTTTTAGTGATGAATGTAGAGTTAAATTGAATAGACCTCTGACTCAATGTTAGATGACATAAGACATCCCCTTCATGGATTCCCTTGTCTCAATGAGCACAATCACAATTTTTAAAAAAATTATTTAACCATTGTTTGAAGGAGAAATCATTCCCAAGTCTGTGGAAGGTGCATGCCCAGTTTTCAAGAATGTAGTGAGTGCCCATCCCCCTCTTGAGTATAGACCCATCAGTCTCCTGTCAACAAGAATGTTGTTGATCACCTAAATAGGAACAACCCTTTGAGCAACAAGCAGTATGCACTTTAATTGGCCGGATCCACTGCTGATGACCTAACTACCATTACTCACAGAATCAATGAGGCACTAGACAACGAATGCACCACAAGGACTATAGCATTAGATATTTCAAAGGACTTTGACAAGGTGTGGCATAAAGGATTGCTATACAAGCTCTCCAGCTATCAAATCACAGGAAGAGACTTTTCAATTATAAAGTCCTTCTTAATGAGTAGGTCCCTGAATATAATTGTTAACAGCCAATCTTTTGGGGATCTAGCAGTCAACACAAGTGTCCCCCAGGGCTTGTTTGTTGGACCAACCGTCTTTTTACTTTACATAATTGATCTGTCTAAGAGTATGTTCTGATCATTTGTAAATATCTATGCTGATGATACAACAGTATATAGGTGCACCTCTAGATGACCAGAGATCTCTCCTCTGACCGAGCTCTTATTGGGGAAAAGCTGGTTAGTTACCTTCAATGCCTCAAAAACAAAACTAGTTACATTCCATCATTGCCAAGTGAACCCTGAACTATCACCAATCACAATGAATGAATGTTCCTTTGAGTAGGCCCCATACCTTGAGTTGGACTTTAAATTCAACCCAGACCTCAAGTAGAGCTCATACATACAATTCATCGATAAAGATGCTGGAAAAATGTGTGCTTCCCTGTACTGCTCCAGTAAGACACCTGCTATCCTTTACCTTCACAAGAGCTAGATTAAGCCTAAAATGGTCTACTGCTGCCATATATGAGCAGGAGCTTCCCAGTATTTACTTTCCAGTCTTAATAGATTTAAGAAATATCTCTGCATCCTTGTGGGTGATGAATTATTTTCCACCCTGCAACTTTTACTCACAGATGAAACGTTGCAAACCTCTCACTGCTCTATCACTATTTCTATGGCGAATATTCAAATGAACTACATTCCTTATTTCCACCAGTTTTAACCTTCATGGCTAAGACCCACCATGCAACACACATTGTAGCAAATCACCCTCATTTACTGCTTCTTCCCGTGGACTGCTGCTCTGTGGAACCAACCACCAAGAGGGCATTTTCCCAATCACTATAATTTTAGCTTGTTCAAGTCTTGGATTAATCATGCTTCCCACATATCCACATAAGCTTTATGTAAAGTAAAAAGAGGGTTGGTCCAAAAAACAAGCCCTGGGGGGACACTTGTGTTGACTGTTAGATCCCCAAAAGATTGGCTGTTAACAATTATATTCAGGGACCTACTAAATCTATAACCCTCTACTTTGAGTGGCTCTTGGGCCTTTTACAGGATGAACATCATTAAAAATACAAAAAAAAAATTGATGGTTTGGTAAGAGATTGGATTCTTCATAAAAATAGGCAGTCAACATGAATTACAAGACAATAGAGTTAGATAGTGGAGTAATTTTGGCTGGTTTGTAGGCAGTAAAATTATAGGTCCCTTTAAAGTTGATGACAGTGTTGTCAAGATAATGGCAGATAATTGAACAAGATGTTTTTTGATTGGAAGAAGTCACAACTAAGAAGCTTCAAGCTAAAAAGTATATTCATGCAAGACAATGCTTCTTCACGATGTTCAAAGGCTTCAAAAACACCCAAATTAATTGAATGGTCTCCAGTCTTTGAAGATATTAATTAAAAATGCAAACTGTGATCCATCATTCAGGGATATATATGAGAATATCAATATTCAAGCAGAGAATGTCTCTAAGAACAGTAAAAACTGCAAGTAATGATAAAAGTGAAACAGTAAAATTAACAAAATTATTGGTTAAAAGACTGATGAAGGTTATGGGATATTGTGTTCAATATATTTCTATAGCTGATACCTTTTATAAATAAAAAATTATGTTGCACCAACCTTAATCCTTTCTGAAAAAGTTCTGAAAACCCCCACTTTTTCCATAGAGTGAGAGTAATGTAAGGCTGAAGTCTGGTGTAGTGCTATAGAAGATATGGCATTACAGTAAACTCATTTTATGTATTACTAATATATATATATATATAAAAGGCTCAAACACTAATATTCCATGGTTATAATTTATTACAATGGAATTGTAATCACGATCCAATTCATCAGACCTACAAATTCAAAAAGAAATCGGAAAATATAACTCCGGGTATAAAAAACAAAATTTTAGTGAGAGTGTATGTGTGGGAGTGGGAAACAAGTGTGAGAGGGAAATGTATGAAAGCTCTAGAGAGAGGTGTAACAGAAGAAAGAAGAGCAGGAAGGCCTAAAGGTGAAGCTGGGGATTAAAATTTAACAGAGTGGTTTTAAAGAGAGGAATTAAATAACGGTTTAAATGAGTAAGATACAGATAAATTATTTTCAGATGCATATATATATATATATATTTATTTATTACACCTAAATATTTGTAATCAGTGAAGGTTATTTTCAAACCCTTTACACTACATACAGGGTGCGATGGGTAAATTGTCGCCATTTAATATTTTTAATTTCATGCCTGCATTTTGTTTGCTTTTGATTTTGTTAACTGTACAGTACAGTAGGTTCAGTCAGTGACCATCTATGAGAAAAAAAGCATCATGACACAATTCACTCTGCCAGAAATTTGAAAATGGCATGCTGTACTGCTTGGCATTTGCACTGGAAGTTCCAATACAAACATTTCAGAGTGTTTGGGTGTCAATCTGAGGACAGTGCAGAAGATTCAGAAAGAGTTGGATGATATATCCAGTCAACATCATGGTGTTTGGAGTGATCACTAGTGATGACAACATTATGCCTCTATTCATATTCACACAGGGCTTCAGACTCAACACAGAGGCCTACATCAAGTGCCTTGAGGACATAGTGCTGCCCTGGATCAAGAGGGTGGCTGCCAGAAGACTCTTTGTTTGGCAATAAGCCACACAAGGAAAACAAGCAGACAATTTCTGCAATTATATCACCCCTTACATGTAGCCACCTAATTCCCCAGACCACAAACCCTTGATTATTATGTGTGGAGTGTAGTTAACAAGAGACCAACAAAAAAAAACAAAAAAATTGAAGGCAAGGATTATGGCAGCATTCACCAACTTAAACAAGGAGACCATTCAGAAGAGTTTCAGGACATTCTGAAGTCATCTGGAGGCTGTGGTTGAAACCAGTGGTGATTTTATTGAATAGCTCTAATATATTCAAGATATTTTTAATATTTCAAGATATTTTTGTGTAATATTGGTAAATATATCTGTTAAAATGAGATGTCTGTGTTATTTTCATTTTTGCATAATTTAGATGACAATTTATCCATCGCACTCTGTATGTTCATAATTTTTGTATCATAAACATATCAATAAACAGAAGTTCTGAGACCTCTACCATTCTGCTTTCAGCATGCTTACTTTATTAATGTACATGTAAAATATAAAATATATAATAATCATAAATTAATATAGCCATTTCATATATATTAAAAGGTTTTGTCTATGATTGTGATGAGATTGATGCATGGTTTCTTTATAGCATTAGTTGTTTTTTGAAAAATCCAGAAATGAATTACATTCAACTATATAACTATCAAATAAAGAATTTTGCTTTGTTATATCATCATTATAATTTACAAGAAAATGTATTGCTAGTCTTACCACTTTTAACAGGTGCATCTGTATGGGGTAATATTTAATGAGCAAATCTGGTTGACTATTACTATTGAGTAATGTTTGTTCCTCATGAGTGCACCATACTTGAGGCCATGTGCCAAACTAAACAAAGCTTAATAAATGATGACTTGCCACCTATGACATTTAGCATTATAGTTCATTAGTTATAACACTAAACTGACTTTCCATGGTTCATGACCTTTTATCAGGTATTTAACGTTCATTAACCCAAGGAAATCAAAATCAGAGATCAAACATTCTTTAAGCTACAAATAGCATCTAAAGGTAATAATTTCTTTCTATTTATTCTTTTAAAAATATTCTCCATCCTAAAAAAAAAGAAATAAATGGAAGCAAATCGTTGAAATATGTCTGACATGCTCATGATAAACAGCAAGTTGAGTTATATAACTAAATTTGATTAGATAGCATATATATATATATAACATGAATATGGGTGACCAAGTTTGCAGGCAGATCACTCATTTGGAATAATTCTAGTGACTGTCTTGAAATACATTTTTGATTATAAGAATATCATTTTCTCTAGTTAGAGAAGTTGAATAGTGATGATTTTTCTGAGACACAAATAAGACAACTGCATTAAATAAAGTGAACAAATTCTTGTTTATCCCAAGGATAAGATATTAATGATCCAATCTAATTTACTTCTGAGTACATGACTTAAGTGAAAGGAAACTGAATTTCCCATGAGAATTGCTGTCAGGAATTGGTATTCTTTTCTAATATTTTATTTACTCTTTTCTTGAGTGTGATCAGCATAAATTGTTATTGTTCTTGCGAAATTGCCAAAAGGTTGATTTGTTCTCATTATTATTCACTATTGATTATTGCTGCAATCATATACTTCTGGTCCAATTTGACTTTCATTTACAGGCTTTGAAAACGTCATTTGTTCTGTTAGTATTTTTGAATAAATTATAGATTAATCCTTAAAAGTGTCAGGTGGAACAGCTTCATCATTCAAGAGTGGTTCAATAACTCCAATGTCCCTTTCAGATCCATGCAAGAATTAGTTTTGCAAGCAATCTCAGAATCCAGAGACGACACTAAACACAAGATGACTGATGTGAGATATGTATAGATACCTATCTATGTATACATGGTCTGTCTGAAATGTATCCAGCATTTTAAAATGAACAAAAAGTAACCTATCTAGAGCAATGACACTTTAATCCTCTTTGAAGTACTCTCCTTATACGAGAATCCCACCCACTTTTCAAAACAGTCTACAAATTTCTGTTTTGGAATCACCATCATCTGTTAATCCTTATTTTAATCCATGGTCTTAAGTCTCCCATTCAATAGCAATTTTAGCTTTGAAAATTGCAGGGATCGACTCTGGAATCATATAATGAGACTGGTTGTCAGTCCCATTATGGAAATGTGATTTAAAGAAAATAACTTGCACAAAACATCATTGTGAGTGCAACTGCCACATAGTACTCAAGTTCACTCACTGGTACCTTGCTGCTGACTCAATTACTTATAGGAGAGTGTCTGCTCATGCATGTACAGTAAAGTTGCTAAGTTAACATTAAGGCTGTACAACCAGTTTTTGTGATAATCAAAATGCCTGAATACTTTCTGAAAAACCCTATAAATAATAAAGTTAAAAATTCTGTTTGAAAGTCTTGTCTCTTTGGAAAGTATAAAATGTGGCTAATTGTATCAGTTGAGCCTTTAAGAACAAATGATAATTTATAGTGATCTTTCCTTAAAAATTTGTACTTTTTTTTTATTTTCCCAATGATAAATGTGTCTGCTTTATCTCATGTGTATGCACTGTATATACTTGAGATAAATATATATAAATATTCTTTTAAGCATGTATTCCTTTTAGATGATAATTCATTCTCATTTTATGCAGGCAGCTACTCAACATTTTTGTCACAAAACAAGTAGTGTAATAACAAAAGGCGTCAAGATCTTGTGTAATTTTCTTGTCACACATACACGTTACTGGTGTTCAAATAGTTGATGATATTTAAGTGACAAAATTAAGTTGTATTTCTAAAGATAATGCTATGCTTTGATTTTGAAAAATATAGAACCATTCATTGTATTTTTGTGGTGTTTACATTCTTTCATGTAAATATTCCATATACTTGCACTGTAGAGAATAAAAGCAGTTTTATCTTCCCTTTTATTTTATTGTCTTGTTTTTATGTAAAGTCTATTCATAAATTAACTTGTTCTCAAACCATTTAATGCCTGTTGTATTAATTTTGTACATTGCAAACCATTTCTATTTGGAATTTAGTTTTTTTGCAGCATGAAATTATCTACTAGTATTATTTATATTATTCGGACTGGGATCCTCATCTTCATTGCCAAATTCACAACGTTTCAGCCTCTGTATATCTGAGATGAGGTATTATGATTACTTACATTATTCAAAATGTTATCCTCATCTTTATTGCTTCATGGTATTGAACTCACATGGCCCAGTGGAAAAAGACATTGGTTAGATCCAGTGACTAGACCCAAAGAGTTGTGAGTTCAATATCAGGCCACATCAGTAGTGAACCCAAACTTGGAGAGTTGAGTTAAAAAGAAATAACTGACATCCAGAAGAGGCATTGCACATGCAACTAGAACAAGTATACAAGAGCCAAAATGTGAATATGGCAATGAAGATAGGGATAACAGTCTGAATAATGTAAATAATGCAAGTAATCATAATACTTCATCTCTGAGATATAGATAGATATTGATTAAATTATTTGTAGTAAAACTATGTATTTTCAAACTTGTACAATTATTTTTTTTTCATGGATAAAGAAAAATCCCTTTTCCATGTAATAAAGTAAAGAAATATGTGGCACTGGTTTTTATCTTTACACTGTAGCATCTAAATGCAAGTTATAAACTGAAGATATAATCATCAAGTAGGTGCAGAAATTTAAATATCTGGGAAGCATTTTAACAGAGAATGGAAGATGTGACACTGAAATCCAAACATGCATTGAAATAGCAAAAGAAGAATTCCAAAAGCTAAGCAAGATGCTGAGAAACAGAAAAAGATTCATTACAAACAAAGAAAATATGGCAGTGAATGTTGGCCAATCTCCTCACATCTGCAGAAATATGGTTCTACAGAAGGATACTGAAAATTCCATGCACAGAGCGAGCAAGCAACAAGGAAGTCTTAAAGAAAATGGCAATAAAAAGAACACTCTGAATACTCTGAATATAAGATAGCTTGGACACATAATGAGGGAGGAAGGCTGGGAAAACTTAATCCTTACAGGGCATATTGAGAGCTAGGGAAAAGTAGCAAGCCAGTTACCTGACGAGCTTGTGTGAATAAATGGTGGAACAGAGGACAGAGGCCTTAGCAAAGGGAGAAAAACTGCTATGAGCCACACAAGATAGATGATCATGGTTCTCTATAACTTCCTATGACCTGAAGGGAATTGGCGCAAAGAAGAAGTAGCAGCATATAAAAATACACATTATTGTCTATCCCTTTAAAGCAAATACTATTATAACTACTAAAGCTTGAGATAGACAACTGTTGAGATTGTATCAGTTGTATTCAGTGGTATATACCATTGTAAACCTAGTGATATATACCATTGTAAACCATGTACATTATTAGTCAGAGTATTTGGGGGATGCTGTCTGAGCTTGTATATTTATTTGTACATTTATTTTGAGGGGCTGTCTGAGTTTGTATATTTATTAGGGAATGCTGTCTGAGTTTGTATATTTATTTTGAAGGGTTGTCTGAGTTTGTATATTTATTAGGAGGTGCTGTCTGAGTTTGTATATTTATTAGGAGGTGCTGTCTGAGCTTGTATATTTATTAGGGAATGCTGTCTGAGTTTGTATATTTATTTTGAAGGGTTGTCTGAGTTTGTATATTTATTAGGAGGTGCTGTCTGAGCTTGTATATTTATTTGTTGAATTTGAAAAACCAAAACTTCTGGAAAAGTTTTCCTGAGAAATTTTTTATGTTAAAAAACATTCCAACTATTAGTGAATTGATAGAATTTAATAAGTTGAGTGTTTGTGTGTAGTTTAGGTGAAGGTGCATGTTCAATATGTAAACAAAGAAGATAAAATCATACAAAAACTTGAGTTTCTGCTACAGACATTTATTCTTTTTATGGTGACTCTAGTGAAACAAAGTTCTTAATGTCTCTTCCATATGTCAATTTTCTTTTTTATCCAGAATTTAGGGTAGATAAATATAAGTATCATATTCATGGTTGAGCTCAAGTCAGCTTTGTGCAGAGATGACACGACCAAAGGAAAGTTTCTACTTTATCACTGGGAGATTTAAACATGGTTATGGGATGTCCATTTTCTTGGTCCAGAAGTTAGTGTAAGTCAGTACATGCATTGTTACTATGGTCACATTCAAGTCAGTCTTGTGCTGAGTTGGAACAACCAGAGAAAAAGCTTGACTTACTTCAAAGGTTGAGGTTTTCAAAGAAATGTGAAAAGTGGGAAGTAGTTGTCAGTAGATTGGAGAAACTAACATTCCACAGTGGGAACGTACCATGTGGTGTTACATATTGGAGCGAAGAAGAGAAAGAGAGTGAGGCAGGAAATGTTTGCCCTTATAAGCTTCAACAATACCACATAACGTTTTTGAAGCCATATGGGATAATCATATTTCTGGTTCCTTTAATCTTAGTATCATGGGAAAATTTATTTCTTTTTCTTTTTTATTATTCATTATTTTTTTTTTATTGATTTTATTTAATTTTTCGACAACTTTTCTTCTAAATAAGTTGATATAAGTCATTGCTTTTTATGATATGTGTGTGGATGGATTAATAAGTGCTATTCTAATTGATTTGTGTTATAAAGTTATTTATTATTAGATAAATGAATCTTAAAATCTTGTAAAAATATATATGATAAAATGTTTATTTATTGTTAATTCTTTTTCAGATTGTGTTGATCATTTACTTCATATAGCTGCCATCATGTTTGAGCGAGCTGTCGTATCTGTCATCAATTCCTTTTTTGGGAAATACATACAGAACTTGGACTCTAGCAAACTTAGTGTTGGAATATTCCAGGGTAAGTAAATTTATTTGACAGATATATTTTTCATTATTTTTGAAAGTAGATAACTTTTTCTTTCTTTAAACAAAGGGATTAATAATTAAGCTTAGTGATAATGTTTGCAAACAGCAGATCATAGTGCAATTTTTGTCAGAGCAATGCTATTAAAATGCTCTACCTTGGAGAATAAAACAATTTCCAGTTCAATTGGACCACTCGTGTTTATACATTCTGGTATTTTTTGTTTTTGTTTAAGTAATTAAATATAAATTAACAAAATGTCTATCCAAGAGAGATAACTTCAAGACTGTCAGCTGCTAATCACAGTTCTCCTAAATCAACTTAGTAAGAACAACACAGGGAAGAATCCTTGACCCATCTGCACTCTATTCCATCATCCATCATGGCATACCAGTGATGATATTTTAATAATTCATAGAAATAATTTAGCTTAGTGATAATTAGCATTTGAAAATAAAAAGTTCTATAAATAGAAAATAACTTGGCAAGAAGTAGAGTCTGCTGAAAGTGCCATTCAAGTAAGTAAAATTAAGAATAAAAAAAAAAGAAAAACCTGCTAGCAAAGCCCTATTTCATTATTTATATATTTTATTAATAGTATTAATTTTATCGTGTTTCATTTTTTGACAAAGAGAACTAATCCAAAACGTTGAAATAATATTTTTCCTTTTTTGTTTGAATTTCTGGGATGAGGCGTTACCATTATTTATATTATTTACTTATGGGCTTGTCTTCCTCTTTATTGTTATCATCACAACAATGCTCTGTTGGTTGGGGCTTCAGAATATACCAACTGCACCTCTGCAGAGGGGTAAGATGTCCCCCCTCAATGAGGTATTCTGGGTATGATGATAAACTACACCCAGCAGCAAGGCCTCTGATCAGGAGGTTTTGAGAAGTGTCAAACTGCATCTTAATTGCTGGTATTCCCATGTCCACTCTGACCTGGGGTGGTAGCACCTGTTAGGGTCCCAGCTGTGGGAAATAGTTAACACCCAAACTGGGGTCAAAACACTATGAAAGTGTAAAAATAGGTTTTAATACCAGCAATATATTTTTGTAAAAACTATATTACCAGTAATACATTTCTGAAAAAAGAAAAATATTACTAGCAATAAAAATCTTGTTGGCATTAAATAACACATTGAGGTTGATATGCCGTAAAACAAACCAATCGAAACCAATATATATTGAGATAGATTAAAAATATTACTAGCAATAAAAATCTTGTTGGCATTAAATAACACACTGAGGTTGATATGCCGTAAAACAAACCAATTGAAACCAATATATATTGAGATAGATTAAAAATATTACTAGCAATAAAAATCTTGTTGGCATTAAATAACACACTGAGGTTGATATGCTATAAACTAAAGCAAACCATCATCACAAACTTGTGCTCTCTGGCCTTTATTGGATACTTGTCAATTCAGATTTGAGTAACCTTCAGAGAATTTTGAATTGAATTATTTATGTTATCTGTTGGGGTAGATTGTTTTCATTATGTTGACCATGTCTAGGAATATCTCATCTAGTTCTTATTTATTACTGTTTAGTGGAAATGGCCTGAGTATCACTGACATGGTCAATAGAATAAAAACAGTTTACCTCCATTGATATCATAAAGAGCTCAGTTCAAAATTCCCTGAGGGTTAATCAGATCAACAAGCCCCTGATGATGGACAGAGGGCACAATGGCTGAAACATTGTGATAATAACAACAAGATGTGGATGATAGTCTGCATGTAACCAATGTAAATACTTTTCCTTTTTTCTTTTTCCATAAATCTTTTTAAACAGCTCTCTCTTCAATCTGAAAGTCAGAAATTATACTGATAAATAATCAAATTACATAGAACATAATGTGTATATATATATATATATATATATATATATATATATATATATATATATATATATATATATATAATATGATAAAAATATATAGTTTTAATGTATGTGTTATATTTATGGGATAAAGTGCTCAATATCAGGGATAGAGCATATATAAACATAAAAATGGACATTGAGATCAACACTCAGCAGCAACAGTCTGTTTCATGCTTAAATCCAATCTTTAGGCCTGAAGATTGTGTTTAAGAATGAAATAGACTGTTGCTACTGGGTGTTGACCTCAATGTTCACTTATATATTAAAGTATAGAATTGTTCATTATATAATATCTTGGATAATTACAAGAGCTAAAACTTGAAATGTAAATATTTTTGTAATTCATTTGTATAACTTGGTGAAATGCTTCCCAAGAAAGAAATGTTTGGCTTTAAAATCTGGTGAAATGAGATTCAGAAGAACACTTCTACAACAGAAGACGCATTGATAAAAGTGAACATTGCTATACTATATAGCATATCATAGATATTTCTATTGATAAATATTTATTGCTTTAGAAAACATTTCTATGACTAAGATCTAAATAAATATGATATGTCTTTCTATTCCACTTTATCTATATTCATTAATAATCATCTTTTCTGATATTTTGATTTATGTTGTTACAATGGGAGGCACAGTGAAGTAATGGATAATGGCTCGGATTGAGGAATCAAAGAGTTGAGTTCGAATTCCAGTTGAATCCATTACATTTACTTACATGCTAATACCCTTGGGAAAGGTATGAATCCTCTTTTTCTCCCCCTAGATATGGGTAAATAGCAGGACAGACTGGGTTCTATAGCCTTGAATGGCAACTAGTCTACTGCAGAAGGAAATGACAACCTACTGTGGAAAAAAATATCTGCCTCGTCAGTCATGTATCGAAAGATACATGATTGCCTAAGCATATATCACGCATGGCACATAACTGACTGATGGTTACAACAGAATATGGCACAAGGCTATATCTGTAAAGAGACCTCACTAATATCTAGCCATATTGTCAGATTGAAAAAATCTATTAATAAACTTAAATTACTTTGTTTCCATTTTGGGTACAGAAATATGTTAGTAGACTGTTTGTAAATATACAGATATGTCTACACAAACATGTGTACCTATTAAAATAACGATTTTAGAAAAAAGATTGTGAAATTGAAAAAATCTATTAATTTCTTCTACAGTATGCGGCAGAAATACCTTCCACATTTTTAAGATGGACAAAGAGACCAGGGTAACTGCTATTCAAAAGATGATTTCACTGTTGTTTAAAAAAGGGCTATAGTTTTTATTCATTTGCTTTTAAAAATGGCATCCACCAAATGGTGGTCTCTATTTGCCATATACTGTTGTAGATGATTTCTAAAGGTTTCCATCACCTGGAAGTACTGAACCTGTAGCATCAAAATTTTCAACCCATAGCAGTATCAATTTTCTATCCAGAACAGCATCATTCCAATATAACATGAAATGAGCACAAAAATCTCTGTGTTGCAATTACAGATTCACCATTCTTAAAAAAAAACATTTCAACAGTAAATACATGGTGTGAACCAGTCCAAGCCATGATGCTTTCTGAAAAAAAAGGATGGTAACCGATTAGCAAAATGAAAACACCATTGCCACTTGCCTAGTTCACTTGCATCACACAAGTGAGAGTTTAAAATATGGGATATGTTTCTGCCACACCTTGTATATACACACAGAGACATGAACAGCTACGGCCAGTCATTATCTATGCTCCATATCCTTATAATCTTCTCTTCCTACTTTTATTTTTTTATAATCATTTTACCCTAAGCAAGGCAATAAAGTCACTAAGACACAAGGGGGTTACTGAGTGTTAGTGAATATGAGAAAAATACTATTAAGGAGTGAGTACAATAAGAGAACAAGAATTAAGAAGACAGAAGATAACGATTAACATTGCATTTAAGTTTTTGAAAATCAAAGTTGACTTGGAAGTAAGAAGCCAGAAGAGAGTTCCACAAGCAAGAAGTGTGAAAGAATAAACTATTAATATAGAACTTATGGTTAAATCTAGTCAACTGTAAAATGATGAAACCTTGCCACTGATCTAGTATTATGCTTAAATTTATAAAGTCTAGGTACCATAGAGGAAAGTTCATCAGAAGAATTACCATGAAAGTATTTATAGAAAAGGCTCAAGCTATGGTATGGTGGTGGAAAAGTGACTGAAGTGAGATGTCAGATCAGGACCAATAACATTGCAGATTCTGTCCTGTATTTTATCAAGAATCTCTAAATATTTAGCAGGAGCACCAGACCAGATGAGGCAGCAAATATTCAAAGCAAGGACGAATGATAGACTTATAAATATGTAAGATAGATTTTGGCAAGAAAAATTGTCTAGCATAACCAGGAAACTAACTTTCTAGCTGCAGATCTAGCAATTGATTCAGTTTTATCTTTCCACTTCATGTCAGTAGAAAACGTTAGATCAAGAAGATGCAATGAGTCACTCACCTGGAGCTTAGCATCTGACATGCTGATGGAAGGGAAAAAGGTTTCTCTCGGTCAATTAAGAGAGAAGCCATTCTTTGCCACAGTTAGCAACAGATTTTAGATCATTTTTGAGATCAGCTGCCAATCAGCTTATTGAACCACTCAGACTTACTATGAAGGCAAGAATAAATAGTTGTGTCATCAGCATAGATACTGATTTGAGAACTGATGTCATCAAGAAAGTTGTTGATGAAAATTAGAGAGAATGTATGTCCAAGGATGGAGCCCTGGGGAACACCTGCATTTGTGCAAAATGATCTAGAAGAGTGGCTGTTCAACTTTCATTTTGCAATTTATTAAGAAACACTGAATCCTTTGAAAAATTTGTGCAGAAATACTTGTGAGGAAGACCAATATATCAAACCCTGTCAAATGCTATATCAAAGAAACAGCCTGTGCTTCACCATTCATATCTTGATATACTCTTTCAGCAATACTGTAATATTGATATCACCCACATCATTCAATAACCCACTATCTTGAGTGGCTCTTGAATCTTGCACTGGGTGAACATTAGTAAAAAAAAAAAATGCAAGTAGAGAGAAACATAATGGAATTTAAAGATTGCAACATCTGTTCTCTTATTGTGCTTTTTTTTTTGTATGTACAACTGATTTTTCTGTCCAATCTCCAACACTTCTGACAAAGATGCATATCTAATAATAATGATAATCAGAAAGGAAAAGTAAGAAAGAAGAAGAGGTGGGGGAAAGAGATGAAAAAGGAAAGGTAGGAGAATAGAGAGACAGGTGTGTTGGCTGGATATCAAGATATGTTGAGGAAAGGCATGCAGGGATGGAAAAGTATAAAAATTGTAGTATATTATTTTATGAGGAGATTGGGGGCAAAAGCAAGATAAGAGATGATACAGTAAAAATATTTGTGTATTCCTTATTGCATATGAAATTAATCAATGTTGTATAAGATTTAGATAAAAACAAGCAATGAAGATGGGAAAGGATAAGGAAAAGAATGAGAAGAGTAGATAATATATAATCTTTGCTATAAGACATATGAAATTTCCATGATAATACTGAATGAAAATGTTTCTTTTTCTTAAGTTTCAGTCTTCTTTGGAATGTTTAACTTGTGCTTTAAAATGTTTTATCAAATATTTCAGTTGTTATTGAGCAATAAAAAGCAACTATTACTGTAAAGGCAATCTCAAAAACTGTTGGCAGCTGAATCAGTTGAAATAGGCAACCAACTAGAGAGAAGATCTCGGAAATCCCAGGACAATAATCCAGAAATGTATCTTTCGAGTTATGCAGTAAGAAAAGGCAATCTATGGTTAGTTGCAGAGAGGTAAATTTTAGATCTGAAACAGTCATAGAGAACCTGTGGAGAAAAAAGAGAATAATAACTTGGATCACATGGTTTTAATCGATGCAAGATTAAGACATCAATGAAAAAATCCTTCTCTATGGTGAGAGATGATTGTTGAAAAATCCTAGTAGTACTGAATTTCTCTGCCTCTCTCATATGTGCAGAAGCGAAAGACAGTACAATTCCAGGAAGCGGATCTAAGATTTCTAACATCATTTAATATTGATATATTCAAGTAGGGTTCACTTGTCAAACATTTACAATGTGGAAATAAAGGAATTAGATCATGAGATAATTATAGCTAGAAACCAACTTTGAAGGACTTTGTATTTTTGTTATTCTTATTAGACCAACCACAACTTTGTTTTTATTTATTTTGAAGATGGTTGTTCTGGTGTTCATTGAATAAGAGTTGTATAATGATCACAGCTGATCATAGTGGCATGGTTTCTGTATGGGTGTCTATGTGTGTGATTTTATGTTTGGATGGCCACCCCAGGTTTTGCATAGAACTGAAGGCCTGTTTTGATAAAAAATTTACAATGTTGGGTGAAGAGGAAAGACAGCCATCCAGCCTTTGTGTGTTTACCAACCTGCAGCTGTGCATTTACACTGATGGTTGAGACACATTGCTTAGATGTTTAAAGATGGCTAGAAGAAAATAAGCTTAAAGAATATCATTAAAAGAGTATTAACATGGCCTGCATTGACTTGCCTGTCTTGTCTCTGCAGGAAGATTAATTGAAAAAAAAAGCATTATGGCAGTAATCAGATTTTTCCTTTATCCTGAAAAGCTTGCAGCATCTGAGAATTGATAATTTTAAAAAAAATCTGTTAACATAATCTAATGTTGCCATGAGAACAAATAGATTTCTACAATTATTTTTTTTCAATTTGTCTGAAGATCTGTTTCTATCATTGTATCTTTAAAATTTTATGAAAACTTGTTCAGATTTGTCCAGATCTAACCACCCATTTTTCATATATATGTGTGTTTATGTGATTTTCATATCAAGGTCATATTAACATTTAAAAATAGAAACAGTACTATAATAACAAAACTGCTGTAAATTAAATATTTCATCTTGTTAATAACTGTCTTTTCATTTGTAAATATAATTTTCTTTTATAATTAGTAGTTAAAATACTTTTTACAAGACATTTATCTATAAATTGATTTCAGTGAAATATATACAGGGTGCAATGGGTAAATTGTCAACATTTCATATTTTTAATTTCATGCATGCGCATTGTTTGTTTTTGATTTTGTTGATTGCACAGTATAGTAAGGTCAGTTGGACACCATCTGAGAAAAAGAGCACCATGGTACAGTTCACTCTGCCAGAAATTTGAAAACGGCATTCTGTACTGTTTGGCATTTGCACTGGGACCTCCAATACAAACATTTCAGAGTGATCACTAGTGATGGCGATGTTATACCTCTATTCATCTTCTCACAGGGCCTCAGACTCAACATGGACATCTACATCAAGTGTCTTGAGGACATAGTGCTGCCCTGGGCCAAGACGGAGGCTGCAGCAAGACCCTATGTCTGGTAACAGGACTCTGCACCATGCCACACAAGCAGAGGAACCCAGTCATGGCTGTCAGACAATTTCTCCACCCCTTACATCTGGCCACTTAACACCCCAGACTGAAACCCCCTTGATTATTATGTGTGGGGTGCATTTGAGTGAGAGACTGACAAAACTCTTTGTAACATCAAAGATGAACTGAAGGCAAGGATTATGGCAGCATTCACTAATGTGTAAAGAGAAAATATGTTTTTATTTTGGGAAATTATATTTTATTTTAAAGATTGATTCAGTGATAATGATTGAAAGTTTTAGATAATACCACATTTTGAAAGCTAACAACAAATTGGTGTATGTTTTAGTCTTTATAGAATGTTTAATCTTATTTTTCATTCTCAAGTTTAATTTGACTAGTACCAATTGTCTTAAAAATTAAAAAAAACTTTCGTAACATTTATTTAAAAAATAGTAAATTACAATGTAGAAACATATTTAGTCATCTTTATTATATTTCCTTTCTTTTTTTAAATACTTAATATTCTCTTCTTCTTTTTTAAATTAAGGAATTAAGTTTGGAAATGTCATTATAATAAAATAAAGTGCCAAATTTCTCATACTCTCCAACTAAATGGATTCCACTGAATATATAATGTAATAGATAAACTTGTAGTGTAGCTGTGGTAGGCATAGAATTTGTCATTTGACTGTGGAATGATTACTAGGCCCAACAGTAGCAAGAATGCCAGGAGTTCACAGGTGATGCAAGGACATAAATGCTGACATCTTACAAAAGTAATGAAGGAACATTGCATCAAATAACAGTCCATTTCAATGCTGATGTTGCTCAACTCATCAGTCAATTTACTGTTCAGTGTACACTGCATTCCATAGTTTTTTTTTTATTGCACCTTACTACAGCCAAAGGATTTTAATATTGGACTATGGAAAACTGGCACTATTTCAACTGATCAGATGAGCCAAAAATGCTCAATTTCAGATATGAAGGTGACTGAATGAGGCTATGGCTCTATCTTGTCATCAAAGTGATATGAAAATTGGTGGTAACTCTGTAATGGTTTGGAGGCATTTTCTGTTGGAATTTACAAGGACAATTAGTGGAAATTTGTGCCCCTTTATGCTTACCATGTTTCCTGGCCATAATAGTTTGTACCAGTAAGATAATCCCTCAACACCAAATGATACATGGCTAATGCAAAACTAGTTCTAGGAACAATTATCTGACTTCCAGGTGCTCCACTGGTCTCTGTGCTTATCAGATTTAAACCTCATTAGCCTCTATTGAGTATTTTGCAAACCTCACTAAATTCTCTGCAGTCATACCCAACAAATTCAAGTGACATACAGATGGTCTTGAAATATGCCTGGATGGATGTACCTATATAATGATACCAGTATCTATAGACTCTAGGCAATGTCATATAGCCGCTCTTATTTAGATGAAGTGAGCAGCTCCATATTATATATAGCTGTCTAATTTTTTTGGTACTTTATGACCTTCTGCATATATAATTGTCATCTAGATTTCAAGATGAAACTAAAACAAAAATCACAAATTTTCAAATTTCACATGAACAAACTTAATTTTGTCTTATTATGTGGGCCATAAAAAATGTTTATCACTTAGGTGTGTCAATGTAGCTTTTGGGGAAACCAAGGTTTTCAATTAATGTGCAAATACAGAAATTGACCATAGCTGACTGAGGTATCGGAAACATATGTGAAAAAGAAAATTGATATATGAATTATTACAGGTTCTTTGTAAGGTCATAAAAAGTGAAATAGACTTAGCATCTCTATTTTCCCTGCTGGTTATTGATTTCCCGCACATTCAGTTTTTATTTCATTTCTTTGCCATTTGAATTTCTTAAGGAGCTCAGAGTATATAGTTATGTCACTGTGCTTCTGGCCTTTGAAAAAATCATCACTTGTGTCAGGTTTGAGAAGCTAAAATCAGTTGTGAAGAACCACAATTGCCCACATCATGAAAAGACGTGGCACATAAAAGATGACGACTCCGATGTTTATACTGCAACTGAAGTAGTAAAACTTCCATACTTATTTTTGCCTTCAGTTTTGTGCTCTCCTGTTGAGCTTCATTTGCAAATTGACATAAATATTTACCATATAGTCTGTTAGTTGTTTAAGAATAAAAAAAATCTATTCTGATGGTACATGTCAGCCAATTTATGCATTCTGAACTTGATAGTCTGATGGAAGAGCTGCTGCCTTATTTTTTTAAGAAGTTTTTGTGTGAAAAAGTGTTTGTTCTTTGTAGTTTTTAATAAATTTTGTCTTTTTGTTATTTTTCCTAACATTGTTCCACAATCCATTTACTCAAGCTTGCAAAGTAGGTTATGTGATGTTTTTCTCTGTTTCTCTTGTCTTCACTCTGTCCTGTGAGTATCAGATTCTCCAAGCCCCTTTTCCTCATTATATGCCCTAGAAATTTCAACTATCTCTTCCCAATGTTAAGTATAAGTGTTCTTTTTATTTGCATTTTCTCTAAAACTTTGTTGTTGTTCACATGTTTGGTCCATTGTATTCTCAGCATCCTTCTGTTGAAGCACATTTTTGTGGCTTCAAGTCTCTTCTTCATCTGTGAGGAGATCACTCAACATTCACTGCCTCATAGGAGGACTAATATTATGTAACAATTCAGAACTCTTTTCTTTGTTTCTAATTTTCTTGTTTCTTATTAATACTTTAATTTGCTTTTGGAAGACATCCTTCAGATTTCAATGTCACACATCCATCCTCTGTTAAAATACTTTCCAGATATTTAAATTGTTTTACTTGTTTGATTTCAGTATCCCCTATTTGTAATTTGCATCTTGGGCTGTTCCTTTACTAAGAACCATGAATTCCATCTTCTTGCAATTGATGTTTTGTCTTTTTTTTTCACTTTCCTTCACTGTGTTCTGTAGTTTCTTTTCTATATCTGCTATCAACACTGTGTCATCTGCATATGTTGTTAAAAATGTGGCTGCCAATGATGAATCCTGGTAGGACTTCTAATCCTCTTTAGAATTGCCTTACTGTATTGGTCGAATAAGTCCAGTGAGAAGACACATCCTTGTCTTACACACCTTTCTATTTTTGTATATTTACTGAATTCATTTTCTATCCATATGCAGGTAGTTTGCTACCAGTATAGGTTCTGGATTATTCTAATATCCTTCTCATATATGTCAAAGTTACCTAGCATTTGTAACAGTTCTTTGTGACATACGCTTTTGCATAATCTACTTCATTTAAAACCTTTGAATTTAACAGTTTGATAGAATTGGGTCAGTATTGAGGTGCTAATTCAAGTTTATTGAATAAACACATTAGACTTTTGGGATTGACATATATAGTCACATATACAAATTTTATATTTCTTAAAAGTAGTTTTTAAAATTTCTTTATTGGTTATTATTTTTTTCAAATCATATAAGTTTATTGAATTTTCATACAAAATTTATTTCAGTGTTCATTCATTTTCTGAGATGTGACAATTTTTCTCTCTATGAGAAATTTTCAATTTTAGATATATTTGTTTTGATGGTTTAATCTTTATTCTGGAAATGACTATGTTCATTCATTTTCTTCTAGTTACATAGATAAAAACCTTTTACCTGTGTCATAGGTAATAAATGACACTCATAATCAACAGAATTTAAGCTTCCTTGTCAGTTTTATTTTCTTATGCATTGTACCATTGAACTATAAACAACACTTTATGAAGGAAAACATTTTTATATCAATATGCTTGTTTATATCAACCTACCTAATTATCTATATATGTGCTTATATAATTATATGTGGTTATCTATATAACCTCAAATTATGATACTATAAACACCAAGGTAGAAAAGGGAGATGTGGTTTTATCTCGATCTCAAGTTTTTCTGTTTAATAGCAGGTGGTTATTTTTAAAGTCTAGTTTACTAAACTGCATACACTTTGATTGAAGACGAACAGGGAAGCAAAGGAGTAGATGAAGGTTTTTTTTTTTTTTAGATCAAGTGACAACAAAACTGGAATTATTGTGTATTGGGGTGTTCGCCGATATTAACCATAATGTTTGGGGTTGGGGTCAGTTTTGGTCCACCCTTGACAGGAGATGAACTTGTCTGTTGCATGGTTTTGATGCTGAGCAATTCATATTTGATGGCCACATTATGATGAGTAAATAGGTGGGGGGATTGATACATGGAAGAGCAGATCTATGAGATCCACTTGGCAGGAGTTGTCTCGTGTCATCTACCTACCCACTTAGGAGAGTTAGGGAAGCCTTGAATAAAACATCTATTTTATAAATGAGAAACAGGGTTCATGTTATCATTATTTGACATGGCATTTCTAATACCTTATTAACTGGTGAGCATGCATTTCCTAGCTTTCAGTGCACACCAATGAGATTGAGAATTGAAATGTAATGTTAGCTAGTCAGTGAAAAACTTGGGTGAGAGTTGTGTTGTATGTTTACCAAGTGACAAGAAAGGAAACCCAGAGACCTTAAAAACAATTTTGACTTTGTTTCAAAATATCTCTGTTGGTGGAAGATGATCAATATTCCATATCATGCATGTAAAAGCTCATTTAGTTTTTGATAAATGCCATATTGATGAGGATTCAAAATTTTTGTCATCAGTTCTTTGATCAAATGAAACAAAAATTAAGCTTCTTGGGCACAAGAATGTTTGTTTGTTTGTTTGAAGAAGGGCTGAAGCTTTCAATCTAAAGAAAAAAGTTTCAATAGTAAAGCATAGTGGTGGTAGTATTATGTTATGGGCCTATTTTCTCAGCTAGTTGTTGCTTTATTAAATAAGATGGATATGAAGAAAGAACAGCATTTTCAGATTTTGGACCAAAACATCAATCAAAAATTAAAATTTTGCAATGTTACAAATAATTTTGGTCTTAAGTATATTCACAACGGCAGTCACAAGTAATTTATTAATTTTAGTTTAAACTTACCTCTAAAAATACATTAAACATTTTAGTCTTCCCATAAAAGGTTTTTTTTATTTTAATGACTTTTTAATAATTTCTTATGCTTTAGTTTTAACTTAAAGATGCTTGACAAATCTTCAGAATTTTTGTGATCTATATTTTGTTACAATATATTTGGACATGTGATTATTAATATTATTAATGGACTAATAGAAGTTTTTAATTTAGTGTCAATTTGGGCTTTGGTAAGTTAGTGGCTAATTGAGTTCACTAATTGATCTACTAATGTTTTGTGTGTTTATGAGTAGTGTTGGCATAAGGTCACATCATACCCAATATAATAGATTGGTGATTTCAATTGATGCCACCTAAAATTCTATCATCTCTTAGCAGACAGATTATCTTGGTAACATAGGTGTGCACAATTTTATAGAGTCAGCCATTTGATGATTTGCTATCTCATTTGGGTGTATGTGACTGTGAGCCTACAAGAGCAGACTATAGATACTAGTCCTGACAAACCATAAAGATGAGTAATAGTAGAGTTGCAATTGAATAAATTCAAGAAAAAACTTAGCTGTTCCTTTGTGAATCCTTCATTGTCTACTGTTTTTTTATTTTAACAAAAATGACCAGTCCTTTTATGAACTCTAGTAGACCCATGTGCTTTGTTGTTGTTCAAATAGTGGGGCTGAACTACTTGATAGATGTTGCTGTAAGTATTAGGATAGTATGATAAAATTAAATTGTGGTGACTTGGTTGACTAATTTTAGTGTGACATTTATACTGGTCTTGACAGAATCAGACACAAGTTCTTTAGAGAGAAAGGTAAAGAAAAAAAGCTGAATTTTAGGAAAGAAACATTTTAAAGTTCAATTGATTGTTAGCATCTATGATAAAGTTAACTGGAATCAATCCAAACTATAAGGAAAGAACAGAAAGCAAAATACTAGGAGGAATTAGCAGAAGAGAAAATGATTAGGCAGATTAATTTTACTGGCATCTTCACTGAAATTGAACAGAAAATTAGGAAAACTTTCAAATCAAGGATAATGAAAAATGGAAATTGATTAATACGCTAGTCAAATTTTTAATATTTCTTCTCAGCACGTTTTCTTGTTCTCTGATACAACTCATCTATCTGTTTGATCTTATCACTTAAAATAATTATAACTTTTAATGTAGTGCAGCCATGTATTCTGTTACATTTAATGTGTGAGAAGAGGGCTGGTCAATGTTAGCTATGACATACAGGATGGATGCATAAGTGATGTAATAGTTAGTGGTTCAGAACAAGCCAAGTTTCAATTCCAGTCAAGTTCATTACATTCACTTTTGTATTTAGAAAAACATGACAAACAGGAAAAGTTTTTCTGACATGTTTCATCCATTAAGATTTCATCAGTCATATATGTTTGTCATATTTTTCTAGATACTGTTTGTTAACATATAAAATTATACAAAATTATATATTGTCATATCATTTGGTTTTTTTCTTTTTGCAAATACCATTAAAAATGTATGAATCTATATCTCCTCCTCTCTGCTATAGATAAATTAAGAAGGTAGACAGGTTTCTTTATTCTTGGGTGACAACCATTCTAAGAGAAGGACAATTCTGAATCCTAAACACATTGACTAAGAAAAGGACAAACCCAACAGAAAACCAACCTTGTTTGGGTACAAAGGTTGAGCATAGAGCCAATCACCCAACCCTGTGAAAGAATGCAATTACAGAAATCTCAAAGAAGGCCGTATGTACCACAAGGCACCAGACATATATATATATATATATATATATATGAAGAAATATAGTTTTAAGATGTGCTATATTTATGGGATAAAGTGCTCAATATTACAGATAGAGCATATGTAAATATAAAAGTGAACATTGGAGTCAACACTCAGGTGACAGGCTGTTTCATGCTAGACACAATCATCAAGCCTCATATTTGCATCTAGCATGAAACAGCCTGTCACCTCTGTGTTGACTTCAATGTTCACTTAAATATATATATAAATGTAAAAAAACATTTTTATATTGAGCACTAGTGTCCTTATTTGTCATATTGTGCTTTTTATATATATATATATATATATATATATATATATATATATATATGATAAAATATAGTTTTATATATATATATATATATATATATATATATATATATATATGATAAAATATAGTTTTATATATATATATATATATATATATGATAAAATATAGTTTTATATATATATATATATAAAATATAGTTTTATATATATATATATATATGATAAAATATAGTTTTATATATATATATATATATATATATGATAAAATATAGTTTTATATATATATATATATATATATATATATATATATATATGATAAAATATAGTTTTATATATATATATATATATGATAAAATATAGTTTTATATATATATATGATAAAATATAGTTTTATATATATATATATATATATATGATAAAATATAGTTTTATATATATATATATATATATATATATATATATATGATAAAATATAGTTTTATATATATATATATATATATATATGATAAAATATAGTTTTATATATATATATATGATAAAATATAGTTTTATATATATATATATATATATATATATATATATATATATATATATATATATAAATGATAAAATATACTTTTATGGTATACTATATTTCTATATTTGAGATGGTCTATGTAAATATAAGAGTGGGGACTGAGGTCAACACTGAAGCATACTGTTGCCATTCAGTGTTAACCTCAATGTTCACTCTTATATAAAGGGAAAAACAAAAAAGTTAACAAAATCGATTTAAAATAAACTTAGCATAACACACAAAGATTAATGGAAGAAGCAGTGCTAGGAATCTCTAAGTAGAAAGAAGTCAACATGTATCAAGATAAAAGATATTGTAAAAGTAATTGTGACAAAAATGAAGGTGCAAAAGGAAAGGATAAGAGGTGGAGTAGAAGTTTCTTACCCAATAGATAGCAAATGCAATACAAAAATAACAAAAAATAGAAAGATGAGACCAAAAGGTTTGCATGTAGGAAATGGCAGAGAATAGCACTGTCACAGTCTTCATGGAAGGAGGTGAGACCTTTGTCAAGCAATGGACTTACAATGGCAACTGCTGCTAAAAATGATGAAGTGTTTTTAAAACAAAATCACCAACAAAAAACTGCTTTCCATTTTTAACATCTCTTAAAAATAAATGATATGCAAATATTTATATATATTTGTTAACACATTGACTGCCAAAATATATAACTCATGGTTGGTAGATTTTATTATGACACTGACCACAAGTCATCTTCTTTTTGTGGTATTGCCATCAAGGCTACAACCACAAGTTTTTCATTGTTTTTAATGCAAATAGCTGGTGCCTGGCATCTAAAGCAGGAATGAAAAATCATAGTGGCAACTAAAAACAAACTTTTTATGGGAAAATTTATTGAAAATATAATGCATAAACAAAACATTTGAAAAGCAACAGAAATGTCCAGTATCCAAACTAGGCACCTTAATGGTGAATTTTTTGAAATAATCAAAAATCCAGAGAAGTGGTTTGTCTTCACAAACAGTATAAAACTATTGTCTCAATGTTAAGACTTCAGTTGAAGCCATGAATCAACTCAATAAAAATTTTTATTGCTTAAGTTGGCTATTATAAAGTTGGCGTTTGAAGTCAGATTTCCTAATTGACCATTGACAGCCAAAATGTTAATTCATTGAGCTTATTATTTATTTCACTTCTTTTTATTTCAAGGGCATTTCTATTAATTTTAGCATAATTACTATTATTTTTATAAATTTTCATTTCATTATTTCTAACCAAAGTAAAAAGTGTTTTAAATCTTTACAAATATACAAGTTCTTGTACATGACATTACAATGGAAATATAATTTCAATAAAATATATAATTTTCTAAAATAAATTGCTTGGAAAGTAGAAATTTCCTTTTCCTGTGTGTGTTATGATTTACAGATTTTGCCAATCATTAGATAAAAGTATTAAAATGTAATTTAGACTTCAGAGCTGTATGTATTATCCAATCTGTGGAAACTCATTACAAGTAAATGATCCCAGATTGTTATGGTAGCGAGATAATTTTCTTGTTTTACCAAGAAAAGTCGACTGTTGTTGATATAAACATGAATATTGATTCTTTATTTCACTTAGGCATGACTGCACATTAGTTTATTTTTAGAAGTCCAACACTTTAAAGCCATTTTTTTCTAAAGGTCATTACAAACAGCTATTGATTTTTATAGAAAAAAAGCTCTACTTTGGACATGAACAGTCAATGATGTATCAGTAGATTAAATCTTGTAATTTGCATTAGTCAAAGTGTGGTTAATTGCTTTGTATAGTTGAATGCTTGAATAAAATACTAGATATAAAAAGAAGAAAGATTTTTGAGATGTTTAAATAAAAATCAAGAATCACTGGTTCTGTATTCTTTTGCATTTCTCATAAATCATAGATTGAACATGGTTGGCCATTGAAGGAAGACATAATTTGAGCATAGTCAAATTGTAGAAGGGCTGTAAAGATTTATGATATGTGGGCATTGCAGATTTTATAATTGTTTGATTGCACTGTTTTGAGGTAACTTTGCTTTGTATTTGCAATAGTAACTTCAGCAATTAAGTTGCCTCTGTCCTGATAGTATGTTTAGATTGATCAGCATGTAACTAAATAAAGGCCATTGCTATTTGGTGCTGTGGTTTTGACATAAATACTAAACAACTATAGTTGAACTGTATGCATTGCTAGTTTGTAATACCCATTATTTATTTCATTTAATGGTCCTGTGGAGAATTTGGTTAATTTGTTGGTTATTGTGATAACTGCTCACCAGTTTATGGAAGATGAACAATTCCTTTGCTCCTTTTGGTTCAACTTGTTGGGTACAAAGAAATCTAGTAGAACTAGTTTCATTTCTATGTGATTTTTTTCACTCTAGCTTGGTAGGCATATGGATGTTCTGTATGCCAAGCTTTACCTGTCAGTGGTCCAATGAAAATAAGAGCATTTTTTAAGTTGGCAGGAATACCAAAATGTCACATGTTACTCTAGAAATGCAGTGATTGGTCAGTGCAACCCTGTCAATACCTCTGTTTCATGTCAGTCAGTCTTGGCCTCTTGGCTGATGGTTGACACATCCTTGTAACTTTTGCTAGTTTTAGTTTTATTTTTTTTATTTGGTTTGGGTTATTGTCCTTTTTATTCAATTTACACAAAATGATAAAAATGTGCAGGTGATTTTTTAAATTTTTGTTTTAATAAAATATATATATATATATATATATGACAATGTGGTTCTTATTTTCCTTCCCATAATTAATTCATTGGGACTGACACCTATGGCTTGAACTGGCATACTCTGGTATGCCATTAATGCTTGAAATGTGTTTGATTGTTCCAAAATTCTCTTTGCTATTTTAACAGTGATTTCCACTTTCCCATTTGCTTGAGGATAATGTGTACTTGATGTTATGTGTTTAAATCCATATCTGCAAAATCTTTGAGAGCATAACTTGAGAATTGTTTCACATTATCACTGACAAGTTCAATAGGAACAGTGTCAGTGATAATGGGGAAACAATGTGAGAATAATTTTTCAAGTTGCCTATATCCTCAAGCTCCATGGCAAAGAACTGGTACAGACATTTTCACTCACCAAAGACTACTATGCTTTAATCTTCACAGAGAACTGTTTTTGCCCTCTGTCAGAATGGTTGATGCTAACCTCCAGGAAAGCAATTCTTTGTGCCTTCTCGGGCTCACGGTTTCAACTGATATGAAGTGGAAAGATTATATTGAATCAATTGCTTGTTTTACTGTTGAAATAGACATAGATGTAACCTTAAGTTCTATTCTAATGGTTTCTTCACTCACACTTCTCATTTATGGAACTCTTCTGATTTCTTGCTTCTCTGTCAACCATGATCTTCAAAAATTTAAATGCAATGTAGTTTGCCATCTTCTGTCTTCCTGAACCCTGTTTTTTATTGTACTTTCTACACACTATAGTTTTCTCATTATCCTTCACTCTCAATAACTCCTTGCATCTCTGTGGCATTATCGCTTTGTTTGGGATGAAATGATTAAAAAAAATTGTTTCCAGTGTCTCACTGGATATTTCATACAAGCACTCAACCAGGAAATCAAGAACCTTTTTCTTTTCTTTCTTTTCTTTGAGGAAACTATTTCATTTCTTAAGTTTCCCATACTGTTGGGTATCTATTCAAATTTGAATTCATAAGTATGTAAAATATTTCACATGGTTCTCAGCCAGCTTTGAACAAGATATGAAACTTATTATCTTCGCGTGGCATATCAGGAGATTAAAAATGATTTCAGACAAGTTTTTGAGGCTGCAGAAAACTTGCTAATAAAATTCCACATTAACTAACATTAGCTTAGCTTGAAACAAAATGACATGAGATTGGAACAGCAATCATGATTGCATCCCAATGGAGAGAACTTGGTCATCTTGAAAACTGGCATTAAAATCCTGGCTTTCATTTGAATTTTTAGACCAACCAGTGGTGCCAATATGGACCTATTTCAGCCACCGGACTGGCTGTTGGCTTATGAAAGTATATGCTCAACAATAGTCTGCTGATATGAGGCTATTGATCACTTTATGATCTACTAGTTTGCTTGATTCATATTACTTTGCCTAACATTGCTTGCCTGAGATTCCTGTACTCCTGCTCTATTGATGTAGAGATTAATAATAAAAATAGCCAACATTTTCCATTGATAGCATCTTATTGTGTTTGATCTTGCAAAAGAAACCAATGGCTAGCCTCTAAACCAATGAATATATATGATGCAATCATTCTGAATACAAACCTATGTGATGTAGTTGTCATAGTGGATTGGAGTGGGCTGAACATATTGATTTACCATATAAGTAAATGGAAATACAGAAATGAACAAATGTCACAATGTTATGTGATAGTGTCTATTTATTTAGCTTCATATTTATAACAGAAACATTTTTGCGTTTTGTATTGTTCGCTGTTTCATTGTTTGTTATATTGATGTTTGAGTGTTATATAAGATTTAATCATAAAATGTGCTTCTTTGATGAGTTAGATTATTGCATATTTCCCAATTTTGTTAGAATTTGAAGATTGGAAAATTGGTACAACACAATCTTCTACTGAAGAACTGAGAAACTATTCTATAAATACCATTACCTGCTGAAATCATCTTTCTAATAGTGTTACTCTACCATATACCTAATGTGTATAAAAACATATGAAAAGTCTATGGGTTTGTTCTGCAAGGTAAATATAATATTTGCAAATCAGCCACTGACATATATGAGTCTAAGTCAGGTGTAAATGATAAACAATTCAGTGTACTGAAGTGTGACTGCTTAAAGTACTACTACTACTACTACTATCAACTATCATTATAAAATAAATATAAAATATTTTGAAAGCATTCAAAATATAACATAGTTGGCTACAAGAAATGATCTTGAATCACTCAAAGAATAACAATACTGAAAACATAACAGCTGATGACAGAAATTTGGACACAGTATTTGGATAGATATGGAACAAGCTTATGTAAATGGATGCCAGAACAGAAAGTAGAGAGCATAGTAAAAAATAAATAAACATTGCTAAAAGCTACAAAATACAAGTGATCCAACTAAACTACACATGATCAAGTTTTTCGACAACTTTTTCTTATTGCTAACATTTTTCTAACTCTTTATTTCCTTCTTTCAATAATGTTTGATTAAATCATTGTTAGATGTGCTATTTTCATATGTGAGGAGTTCACTTCAAATGAATTTTAAAAAAATAAGGGCCGTTGTAAAAAACAAGAAACATAAAAAAAATTTAGAATTAGTGAAAAATTGTTTTTTATTAGAAATTTTTCATTGTGTATTTTAAATTATAATTTTTTTTATTTGTTCCAGTATCAGGAATCACTTTTGGAAAATTACAAAAAATCTTTTGCATAAAATCTATGTTGAAAATATTTATGGTGAAATTGCTTTAAGTAAAATTGTTAGCCTTCTTTGCCTTTATAAAATATTTGCAGAATAATTAAAGCATGATACTTTTTGACAAATATGATTAAAATAGACTATATATGATACATGTGAGCAATGAGGAAGTTTTAAGAAAAATGAAAACAGAAAAGAATTTGACATTCACAGGGACATATTGAAGTCAAGAAGAGCAGAGGGAAACAGCAAGTAACCTGCCTAACAAGCTTGTATAAATGGATGGCAGAAAAGGGAATGGGAAAAATAATAAGGGGATAAATATTACTTAGAACTACAAAGGATAGGAAATTGTGGAGAGCTCTGATCACCCATGTCCTGAATGGACATGGCACATGAAAAAAAAGCTCTTTAAAACAAAAATGATGGTACTTTTAGCTTTTATTTTACATTTATAAGCAAATATACTGCATTTGCCATATTACAAAACTCAATTCAAAGTGTATTTTAGGCTTCAGTTTATTGCAGCTCTTCCTAGCTTCATATATGTACTATTTGAGTCTTTAGAATTTGACTTGTCATCCATAATAATAATCTATTGGATACAGTATCTGTCTATATTACTGAGATGAGGTATTATGTACATTATTTACATTATTTGGACTATTGTCCTCATCTTTGTCGCCATATTTATTACAATGTTTTGGCCATTGTACGCTCCGGCCTTCTTCAGGTGGTTGGAATGTCGAACTGAACCCTTTATTTCGCTCACTGGGGTAGACTTTTCTAATTCCACCTGCCATGTTTAACGGATGTCAGTTATCAGTTATCTCCTGTTAATTTCCCTCTAAAGTTCTCCACTGCCCAGATGTCCTCAAGGGCACATGGCACAGTGGATAAAGGTGTTAGTTAGATCCAGTGACAGGACCCAAAGAGTGTGAGTTCAATACCTGGTTAAGGCAGCAGAGAACTTTCAGAGTTTTTAGAAGCCAGGATTGTACAACAGCCGAAACTTTGTAATAGTTATGGTGACAAAGATGAGGACAATAGTCTGAATAATGTAAATAATGTCTATTGGATACATTGTTATATTTGGATCACTTTTGGTGAGGAAAAGTTATAAAATTTTGGAATTATCATAATTGTAAACTTATTTATATTTTGCAAAGTAAATTATTTTTTTTTATTGATTATTTCATCTGTAAACATTGTTAAACTTGACCTGATCAATAACCCTAAAAAAATTATATCTCTATATCACTTATAAATTTATTAATTGGATGATTATTTTTTCTTGGAAAAATGCTTATAGATTTTCCTTCTGCAGAAATATCTAGCAACCAAAAGTCTTAAATTCCTAAAAGTTTAGAATTTTTAGTCAATCCAATAAATTAGATTTATCTTGAAACTCAGAAAATTATAAAAATATTGCAAATATAGTGAAATTTTATTATTTAGATCTGGGAATTGTGATTGGAGTGATAGTAAAAATAAGAGAATATTAGATAATGAATTCTCTTGATTGAAAATCACTTGATATACCTTCCACCCAATGATGGCTAGAGAACTGACCAGTTGAAATACTTTGGTTTTATCAGCCAAAAATATGATGATTTTTAAGCTTAGCCTGGATATGACACAAGGCCAAAAGTATGGAACATCCAGTGAGGATTGAACACACTACTAATTGTTCCAGTGAGCCAAGTTTGCTAACCATTATACCACATTGAGGTGCCACTATTGGCCAAAAATATGGATGAGAATCTAAATAAATCATGAAATAACTAACTTCAGAGCTCTCCAATCAGAAATTCTGTTAGCTTCAAATGGTATAATTACCCATTTTCTCTCATTATATTTACTATTGGCAGTGTTAGGAACATTATCAGTACATTATCAGGTCAACAGATGGTAGCTTGATTGATATTTGCTATGAAATTCTGCTTTTATAGCAGTATCTCATTTGCATACAATACTACAACTCCCTGAACCGAAATGGCCTTATGCTTTTTGTTGATCTTTGACTTCTTCTGATTATTCTTGGGAATCTAAACTGTCTTTCATGGTGTGTATCTTGATGTCTTCTTAGGGATCCTAGGTCTGAGTTTATTTACCTCTTCCAACTCCTCATCAGAATTCTGGTCTTTATTATTGTTCAGTTTCACTACTGGATTCATTAGTCCCCTCTTTCCTTTCATGTTCTTCATCTTGAGATTCTTTGTCCATTTCGATATCCTCAGGTTCCATTCTGCTTCAGAATTGACCCGCATGAGCCAGTACATTTTCTCCATTTCCTTTTTATACAACAAAGTTCGCCTGCTCTGGATGAGATTCTTTGTCTTTTTTATACCATACACTTTCACTTGTTGAAAATGACATTGTTATAGGAGCTCTAATCTGTCTACCCATTAATTCAGATGGCTTTGTAGTCTGCTGGCATTTGGAATTGTCCTATAGCTTAACAGTAATCTTGGTAAATAACTCTCTATATTATCATTAGATGGGGAAAATGCTTTTAGTCCCATCTTCACAGTCTGCACCATTCTTTCTGTGATTCCATTCAATTGTGGATGGTAGGGTGGTGTTTTATACAGGATGCATCCAATACACTTTAGCCACAAGCATAAATTTTCCTCACAAAATTCTGGTGCATTCTGAGACCAAAGTTTTAGGCACCTCATTCCTTGAAAATATTGTTTTTAATATTTCTTTTACAGTGGTGGCTTTTCTGTCAGCAACCTTAATTACTTGAAGCCATCCTGAAAATGAATTCACTAAAATTAAAAATAACCCCATGCCTTTAGTATGGGCATGATCCATGTGTATCCAAGCCATGGTTCTTTTTCTTTAGGTGACAAGTAAATTTTGTTTTTATTTCAGCACATTTTGGGCATCTTTTTACATAGTCTTCTACATCTTGAGAATATCCTGCCCACCACACTTGTAATTTTAATCTCATTTTGTTGCTGATATACCACAATATACATCATCATGTACACCTTTTAATACTTCCTTTCTTAAACTTTGGAGGGGTATTGTAATATCTCCATTGAATATTATACCTTTCTCTACAGTTAACTTATGCCTTGAATCTTTGTAGGGTCTTTCTGCCATTGATCAATTGCTCCATGTGTTTCTTTTTATCCTGTCTAAAATTCTACTTAACACTGGATCTTGTATAGTATAGAGACGATTTAGAAGTAACATGTCCATTTCAACCCAGTGCAGTTATCTTCTGAATTTTCACACATTTCTAATTTTTTACTTTTGAAATTTAGTCTGGATATCTTATCCATGTGTGGAGTAGTGTTCCCCTTTACGTAGATGATGTTGAAATCAAAGGCCATGAGTTTTATAACCCATCTTAAAATTCTAGAAGATGTGACTTTTGGTAATTCATTTCTGGGTTAGATATAAACTCTAAAGGTTTGTGATCTGAATGTAACAAAAATTTTCACCCTAAAAGATTTTTTCAAGTTCTGTCTGTGTTCTATACTCTATGCTTCTTTCTCAATATTTGAGTAGTTAGCTTCAGCTGATGTTAATTTTCTCGACATGTACATTATTGGATGACCTTCTTGAGATAACATTGCAGCTACAGCATGTTCACTTACATCTGTAGCCAATGTCACTTCTTTTTTTGATCAAACATTTTTGTAATTGGTTTTCTTGTCAGTGCCTTTTTTAAGATTTCAAAAGCTACATTTTGCCTTTGAGTACGTTTAAATTCTTTATTCTTTTTTCTGGTTCTATTAGGTCACTGTATCTAGGTAGATATTTGCTATAAAAATTGGTCAATCCCCAAAAAGAATTCTAATTCTTTTTTATTTTTTTATGTAAATACTTCTGATATTTTATTTATCAGTCTATTGTCTGGTGAAAATCCTTCTTTAGATATTTTATCACACTTTAACTCACATTTATCAATATTTATCATTATACCAGCATTGTTTAATATGTTTAAAACTTGTTCAGTTTGTTTTTATTGCTCTTTACTGCAAGAACCTATGCCTATGTCGTCTTGATATATGGTTATATTTTTTATCCTCTCTGATAGAAATTTTTCAATTGCCTTTTGAAAAATATGGCTTGAAGTCTTAACTCCAAATAGATGTGTCCATCTTAATAATCCTATCAAGATATTGATTGTAGTGACTTTAAATTTTCTGTCAATTTCTATTTGATTATAAGCCAATTTCAGGTCAGTCTTGGCAAAGAATTTAATTACTGCTAATTCATGACTTGGCTTTTCTATATTAGGTAAGTGGAATGAATCAGAACATATCTGATAATTCATGCTTACTTTGTAATCCCCACATATCCTCAAGTTGCCATTGAATTTTCATATTGCAACAATTGGTGAAGCCCAACTTCCACCACCTTGGCTAACTTTTCCCAATCTACCTTGTTCTGTTATTTTCTTTAGTTTTGCAACTACCATGGATCAAATGTGAATTGCTATTTGTTGAGATTCAAAATAGACCTGGTGATTATTTTCTTTTAGATGAATACTTGCTTTATATCATTTCAGTAGTCCTATGTTAGGTACTTCTGACTTTATACAGTTCATTAATTTCACCTTATCCACTTTTAAAATGTCTATTCCCAGGAGTCCATGATTTGTTTGTGCATTCTACAACAATGATGGGAATAATCTCAAAACATTTTTTGTCTCGAAAGTACCTTCAAAGCCGCCTAGAATTTCTGGAATAGACATTGTCAGATCAACAGATGGTAGTTCGTCTGGCATTTGCTATGGCATTCTGCTTTTATAGCACTATCTCATTTGCATACAATACTACAGGCAGTATAATTAATACAAGCTACAAGTGAAACTGATGAATTTGTTAGATGAGAATGTAATAAAACATTACAAGCTGGTGGTGGTTTTAGCCAGTGATTACCATATCATTTCAAATCTATTATTGTTCATAAGATATAATCTTTTATTATGCAAATAATAATAATAATTAAAATATACACTGAAACAATCATTAAGCCCTGAATTATTATTTTGAGTAATGCCAAGCAAATAATTATTGATTAGATATTTTTAGTATCACAGTCTCTCATTGATAATGAATTAAATCTTTTATGCAACCTGCCAGGAAAGTATCTTGCCATTTAATATTTAAAAAAAAATAGCTATCTAGGATAATGACACCATAGTTCTTTTCAAAGTATTCCTATTGAGATTTCACTTACCTCTTCTAGTGTTCCTTCTAATTTTTCAAAGCAGTTTGTAAATTTCTCTTTTGGGATCACTATCAGCTGCTTCATCATATTCTCATTAACCTCATCTACAATGTTTCAATAGTGAATTTTAACTTTTGGAAAAACAGAAATCATTGAAAACCAAATCTGGACTGTAAGTGTGTAGCAGATATTAGATCTGGGTGATGTATTTTTTTTTTGTCAGAAAAGAAGCTCTTTATAAAATATGAACATTGTGAATGAGTGGTGACACAGTACACAACTTTACTTAATAACATCTCACTGCTGACTGAGTAAACCTACAGGAGAGCGTTTGTTTATGTAATTGTAGTAATTAGTTGTCAAGTTACATCAAGACTGCACCTGCACAAATGGTTTTCAAGAAATTCAAAATGGCTGATTTTGTTCTCGATGAATATTGAAATTTCTTTCCTTTTTTCTCTCTCTCTCTCTCACTCTGATATAAATGTTTTATTATGAGTAATGACAAGAGATGGTGGTTTAAATAAACTCTTAAATTTCTTGTAATTGTTAATATTCTAAGAATTTCAAACCAAATCCTTTATTCAATTCACAAGGTTAGAATGTTTTCATTATCGGTTGTCATTGTGATATAGCTTGTCACTCCCACTGGACCAAGTTATATGACTTTTTCTTATTACCCCAACCAGGGATTGAACTTATGGCCACCAATTAAATTTGGGTACACATGAAACAATTTTTCTGTATTTTTTTAATTAATGATTACTATGTACTGCATATATTAAATAACTTTAAATAATAATTTCAATGTATATTTTTATCCCCCAAATTATGACTTTTATAATTAGCTGACAGTATAGGTATAACTGAAGGGTTGGTATAATATAATGGCTACTCGCAAATAAAATTAAACTACAAAAATTGATATATTATTTATATGAAAATGCTACACATGTAAAATTAGAATATTTTGATATTGTCTACTTTTCCAACTTTTCTTATATTCATAATAGATAACTGTATAGATTTTTTTTAATTCCATTTGATTAATTTCCACATATTTTATTATTTTGTTTAGGGCATAAAAATTTTCAAAACATTTGTTGGATTATTTTTTAATAATTCTAAGAATTTTTCAAATTACTGATATCATTCTTTTTGTTGTTACCAAAACATTTTAATGGATCCACTTTCTCCAGGTGTATAGTTCACATGGAAAGAGAAGGTTTCTATTTAATGTAAACCAAAAATTGGCAGTCAAGAGAAAAGATGGTAGTAATATATTGATTTGACCATATCACTGTGCTGTGCTAAATCTTGTAGCAAAACCTGTCATATGTGAGATTACTCTCCAATCATATACTTGTTAACCAATGGCATCCACATTGACTTGAGTTATACATTTTTATGCAAGACTAATGCACACAGCTTCATATATTAGCCTCAAGTGATGCTCTCTGTATTTGGATTTAGAGAGAGAGAGAGAGAGAGGGAGAGAGAGAGAGAGAGTCTTTCATCTTCCATCTTCCAAATATAGTCAACTATACTATAGTTTTTACTTTTTTTCCCTTATTTTTTTTTGTTCCGGAGTCAACTGGTTTCTCTATTCTTTTTCACATTCATATACAATATTATCTATGAAAATATATAAAATTTGCTTTCTGTCAAAGAGAAATGCTTTCCTCTTTCCATATGAATTGTACAATTGAAGAAGGTCATATCGTCTATACAAAAATTAAAAACAGAAGCAACAAAATCAATGAGATCAGTATTCTGAAGAACTTTTGAAATGATAATGATTAATCTTGAAATTATAAAATGTATCTTTAAACATCGGACAAACTCTTACAGTCAGTAGCAGTTATATTATCTTGAATTTTTTATTAGATGAAGTTTGTAAGTTATTAATTTTTAACTAGTCTTTCATCTTAATTTTACTTTGCAATTCACTTACATAAAAACAATAATCAATGTGGCACCAAGTGATCAGGGAATAATAAAAAATAAGTTTAAATGCTTAAATTTGATCTTCTGTGTATTTTTAATTCAAGTGGTAAAGTAGCCATTATAGAAAATGGGCTTTCCAAAGTCTGGGAATTATTGTCTTTTCAAGAGTTTATTTCTCGTTTTCAATTCACATTGTTTACTAACATCTATAGATCTGCATGGTTGCTGTGATGAAAAGCAACTTAAATTAACACGAAAGAAATACTACTGGTTAAAAATTAATAATCCTTGCAGTCAATAATTGTGAACTAATAGCAATATTAAGTACACATAGAAAAGAATTGGAATCCAAATTTATGTATCATAAGAATGTATTGTGCTATAATTTAGTTGTATGCTGTCAATCATAAAGACTCTAGAGTTTATCAAAATAAAAATAAAAAATAGATTTTATCAATTTGTTTTTTTCCCACAGATGCCTTCTCAGTTTAAGTCAATCACGTTTCCTTTGGTCAACATTGATAATTAAAAAAAATATATTTTAGTTTGTAAAGCAAAAATGAAAAATGACATAATTTTATATAGGTATCCCCAAAGAAATGTGATATCTAAGGTTTAAAATAAATTTAAAAAAATAAAAATTCTTTCTTGAAGCTTTTATTTTAGTCTTAATTTCAAGCTAATAGATTAAATTTAATATTTCCAATAAGAAAAAATACTTTGATGCATTTCAAAACTAATTAAAATGACTGGAAGGATTTTTCTTTTTAATCACAAAAAAATCACTAATTTTAGCACATTTTAACCATTTGTCAGCACAAACAGAATTTCAAAAATAAAATATACTTCTGAAACTTTGAGGAATATTAGCTGATTTGAAGTTTAATTAATGAAACAAATATCACTTACTTTTAGTTTAAAATATCACAGAAATGCTTTTTTTTAATACTGCGGTAGATATATATTTAAGGCGTTAACAGGTTGATAGATCAACAGCTTGACTGATATCCAGAAGTTTATCTAATTTCTTTTCTATGGAGTGGGGAGGGTGAGAAATATCTGTAGAAATTACTTAAGGAAAAAAATGTGAGCACCTTTTTTATATAATGTTTAACTACCCAGTAATCTTAAAAATTTAGTTAAATATTCTCTGTAATCTAATGTTTTTTTGAATTTTAGGTACTTTGGCTTTAAATTTACTGTAGTTATCACACTTATTTTCTGATAATGTCATGTATCTATGTCCATATTTACAAAAATTGGTATGTTTATACACATAAAAAAAATTCAGTGTTCTTTTTAAAATATTGGGGGTTACTGAAATGTATTAAGCTTTTCCATTTATGATTAGTAGATATAATTTTTATTTAATAACAATATCATGTAATTGGTATAAAATAATACAGAAATTTAAAAGATTTAAAACTTTATAAATTATTCTAATTAAAATTTAAAATAAATGAAAGTAGTTCTTGTAAAAATTAATTGAAAAAATGTTTTTCTTAAGACAATAGTGTCCATAATATATCTTATTCATAAAAGCAATTAAAAGCTTTTCTAATTATATAATGTCTTAGTTTTATTGCATTTTTTTATTTTACAAATCAGAGCAGATTTTTGGTAACTAAAACAAAAATAAATTGATGATTTAAATTCTCCAAAGATTTCTGCATAAAACTAATATAAACATTAAATAGTACAAAAATCAATTTCTCAAAATTTCATAAAATTCATTAAAAGATGAAAAAAAAAAAAATTTTCTAAAAAAAGAAACATTTCTAAAATAATTCAATTCATTTGTGAATAAGTCTTGAAAGTTTTATTAAAATTTGACAATTATTTGATTTTTTACAACTTTTAGTCTTTCTTCTTAATTATAACAAAGATTTTGACATTAAAATTTTGTTTTTAGTAATTTGGGGGCATTTTTCATCATGTATGCTAATTGTTTAGAGAATCTGTGGAGGTACATAATTTTATATAATGCAAAACAAAAGGCCCATAGAATATTTAAAAATAGAAGAGTAGACCATTCTGACAAATGCAATGAATCAAAATCTATTATTCTAGCCACCAATTCTATCACAGTTATAACAGAAAAGAATTTATTTAAGCTTAATATAAAATTTGTTATAACTGCTTCTAAAACAATAAAATAATTAATACAAAATAATAAGGTAAAAATTGGAAGGAGGAATTTACTCTATTCCCTGCAATAAATGCCATAAGGAATACATAGGAGAAACCTCAAGGAATTTAAATAAAAGATTATATGAACACAAAATTGATCTTTTTCAAAATAACATACTCAATGCATTAGTTGTTCTCTGTAATGAGTCTGATCTTAATTTTGATTTTAAAAATGCTGTTTTAATTAAAAGAGAAAGCAATTTATTAATACAAAAATATATAGAAAGTACTTTAATTGCTAGATCATCCAGAGTAAATTTACTTCCAGGTTCTAACACCATTTTACCTTTCTTGGCAGATCTTCTATTATCCCAATGTGGGATATTTAATAAGAAAAGTGATAAAAACATAAACAAAAAGAAAAAGAAACTAAATGAAATTGGATAGACTATATACTTAAATACATCTTAAAAAAATTTAAATTTAAATTTCAAATTTCAACATCCCCCCTCTCCTTCATGCACATCAATATAAACATCATCACATCAATATAAACATCACTTTAGCCTGATGGAATCCTAAAGGATGAGAATTTTTTCCACTTTGCCATAGATTTTCCTAAAATGTAATTAAAACTTAATGATTATACAGTATTAGTGAACTGCAACCTTTTATTAAAAAATCTATTACTTTACTTTCACTCTTAATTCTTATTGGTTTCTTCAAATACATAGTCTATTGAGTTGATGAGAATGACAAGGATAAAAATGTTGATTTGATGCATTTCATGTGTAGCAGCAAAGCTGCCTCATCTTACAAATAGAAAAATGTATTGATTTATTCTAGTCTTTTTATGTATGTTGGATACTAGGATCCTGCTTTCAGTGATATCCACCTCCCACAGATTACCAAAGTTAACTAATCAAACTCAACACTGTGATGAGGTCAAGGTTAACTCTGAGTGCTTCAAAAGATTCTTTGACATTTCATTTATTCAATAAGGGTTTCTATAAAAAGGTTCGTAGTTCATAAAGATGTGAAGATCTGTGTTGATGAGAAAGTTGCTATGAAATGCAGGCTTGTACTTTTTTGTACCAAGTGCTAGCTGGAATAGTCATGCCAATGGGAATTTTTCAAATTATAAAATAAGTGTACTAATTCAAATAAAAATTCTGCCATGTATATTTTCATAAGTTTAATAAACATACCAGTTTGGATAATAGTGTTGGCAGAGTATTTTGAAAAATAATAATCATGTATACCAAATAAGTACCATGCCAAGGTGGAAATTGAAAGAAATATTTTAATGGTTCTGTCAGTTATATTTGGTACACAAAGAAACATATTCAATATTGGAAATGCCCTTCTCATTGACAATATATTTTTAGTATAATATGAATAAGCATTAAACTATAAAAAAAACATCTACAAGTCATGATAATTGAATGTTGATTATCTACAATATTATTTCAAGCTTAAAATTGGCTAATGGACAAGGTTATGTGAGGTTATCTCTTCAAAATGAATTAAAACTGGAATCCTATAGTAACTCTGGGAGGATGACCACTGCTTGATACTTAAACACTTAAGTTAGATAGACTTAATATGGAAGGAGGAAAACAGTTTGTTAAAGATAGAGCTCTTCATGGGCCCATGTTGCATAGAGGATAAATAAGAGTTAAAAATTATATCAATTATCATGATGAAAGTTTTTATAAATTTATAGACTTTGGCTATTACTTTGAGGAGAAACCCAAGCAATAATTTATTTTGGCACTGGGTATCTGCCTCCTGAAGTACACCACTACTTTATTGCACATAAAGAAGAAAACCAGAGCATTTAATATTGTCTGAAGTTATCTTGGGCATGTTTAAAAACTAATATTAAATGGCTTTGTATTGAGTATTATGTGTGGTTATAAAAATATATTCAAGCTGTATTGCATTTTACAACCTTCTGTGAGAATGAGAATAAATAACCAGTATTGAGGCATTCTAATTAATCTTTAGAACACATTTTGTCATTGGTTACCAAGTGTAATTAGTGTGCTATGTTAATTAAGCTTAAATTTAGAAGACTGGAGAGTTTTCAGTTCCTTTTCAAGAGATGGTTTCATTACCAGAAATTAACCTAAAGAGAAATATGACATAAAATGTATTGTAAACATAAAATGTGACCATCATCCAAGTTTTCCACTGGCTGACACAATGATTACCCAACACTGAATCTCTGTTTTAGTTTGCGTCAGTGTACATTGCAAGCTGGTAAAGGGCCTGCTGCACGTTCACAAGGTAACAATGATGAAAAACAAGTGCCATGTTGAGAAATGAGAATGCAAACCCTGTTTCACATATTATAATATAGGTATTTTTATTCAGAGCTTTACTTGTTTATCCAGGTGGGTAAGTAGGTGACACTTTGGACAATTTTTGCTATGTTGGTCTAACATCTCAGCTCTTCCCACCTATCATCTATGATGTGTGGCTGCTAATACAAAAGGGTAGCATTAGAATCATACAACAGACAAGTCTCTTGTCTGCCAAGGGTAGACCAAAACTGGCTCCATAAATCCCAATCATGAATGTTAATATAGACCAGTAAGCAGATTTGTTCAATATCCGGTTTTGTTGTCACTTGATCTTAATACACCCCCATTCACTAATTTATTGTTCAATTCCCCTTCAACTAAAGTGGAGTGGCTTTGAAAATTTCAGAGAACCTATTCACTGACCATAAAACAGAAACACTTGAGATTGAGATAAAATCACATCTATATGGTTGTCACAATCACAGTGTTACAAGAGCAGAAGTGATTTCTTACTGCATCACTGACATTCAGTGGTTGTAGATTTTTACTTTTTATTTGAATTTATACATTGATATTGTCACACTGTTGATTTTTATCTTGGTAGTTGTTGTAATGTATGCAAAGTGTCTGTTGAGATTGGTGGGGGGCACCTAACCGATTGTTCTCCCAGCAACTATAGGCAAAGAGAGGAAAGATACAGGAGGTAACAAAAATAACACTGCTTCAGAAACCACAGTAACTTGAGGAACAAAATGTCCATCGGGCCAACTTCAGAGATACTGTGACTTGCCATTGCTGGTTTTCCCCCAGCTTTTGTTGACATGAGACATCTTACAAAAGATCAGGATTCTGACCAGTTGCCAGATGTATCTAGACATGCCAAACGGTCCTGCTGCTCACAGGAAAAACCTAGATGTAACTGGTGTTGACAGACATGTCCACATGTGATCCGAGACCTCTTTTGTGTCTGTACTGACACGCATTCACCACAGTTGTTATAGTAACAATGTTTCACTTGTGGCCTGTAACATTGTCAGAATTTAGAAATCAAACACTTTATTGCATCTATGAGAGTAGACTGTTCTCCTTCTATTATCAATGGTTGAGAATATCTTATATTTGTTAATACTAATTCTATTAATTCATCCTTTGGTTTTTGACTGAATTAATATATTTGGATTCCATTGTCTGCTCCAGGGATTGATTTCATGGCAACTAGGTAAACTGCAACACTTAATGAACATATACATCCTATAGGTGGTGTAATATTGTCAAAATTAATATCTGTTCTTTCCTGATTATTTCCAATAACGTTCAATTCTATATTAAACCTACTGAGAAGTTTATCAGAGCCTATCATGTGCACTAATTCATTCAGTTCTTATTCTTCAATATTGCTCTATTTTACCATTTACCTTGTGCATTTATGGTAAGTTTTAAAATCTTAGCATTTCAGCCAATACTTTTTTGATTGTCATTGTGAAATAGTATAAGTTCAGCTTTATAAGAAGAGTATTGTCTGATTTATAATGTTCCCATAATCTATAGAAACTTAATGTAACAACATTATTGTAATATACTTACATTATTTCTATTATTTTTTAGGTGATGTTGAATTAACAGATCTTCAACTGAAACCAGAAGCCCTTGTAAGTAAAAAATGTTTTGGATTATAAAATTCTTATTTGTTAGAATGTAAGCTGTAATTACTTAGTTTTATACATACATATATATATATATATATATATATATATATATATATATATATATATATATATATAAAAGTGAACATAGAAGTCAACACTTAGAGGCAACAGTCTGTTTCATGCTAGATGCAATTGTCAGGCTAAAATTTTTATTTTTTATAAGCTTAGTAATATATAGTTTCTCATGTATGCACAAAGGACATGGGTCATTTAATGACCTATATATATATATATATATATATATATAATTATGCTCTAGAAATATGAATATAATAATGCATGTATCTATCCAGTTTAGAGATTTATAAAAGAACTGTCTTGTTAATTTCCTAAGAACTGTTTAGCATCACTAAATATTTAAATGCTACAAATTATAACCAAATATTCTTATATAAAATTTCTTTTCCTTTTTTAGGCTTATTTATTTATCATTTTTCTAAAGAATTCTTTTGTAGAATGTCATTGCCTATTTTTTATCTTTTACTTATTTAAGTAATCAAGCTACATTTATTTTCAAGTAGAGGTATTTCAAAAAGAATACGAGGACAAAACATGTAATATGCAATATTTCACTATATGGAAATTGATATGTAAGCATTATCTCCCTTTCTTACATAATTCTTTTTTTTAAATATCATTTTCTATAAGAATAACAAATATTGTGTAATCTGTTATGTATGTGTAGCATTTAGTCCTTTTAGTCAGTTGTTATGTGTGTAGAAAGTTCTAATGAACTCTTCTCTACTGGACTGGACAGCACTTGTTTCCCATGGAAATGATATTGTAACAAAATATTTTTGTTTATTTGAAATGTCTTCTGCTATGTGTCACCAACAAAAACCTAATCCCCAAATCAAGTATCATTGACAACATTCGACTATCAACCATTCACTCTTGCCCACAGCTAAACAGAAATGGCAGCAGATGACATCACTGTTATCGGGAGAGTAGTCTATCAAAAAATCTGCTTATTTTCTTATTTTATGAGAATAAATAAAAACAAATTATTTATGTTTAATTTCAATATTCATGACTCACTTTAATATATTCTAAACAGCAGTTGCCAGTGCTCTTTAGTTAACAGTATCAACATGTACTGTAGTTGATAAGCTATTGTAAATTGTGATTTCTTTTATTTATTCATATCAGATGCCAAATGTGCAAGTATTTGTAATAATGATATTGAATATACACCTGTACCCATGTTTACTTGATAAAACCATCTGGTTAATTCTGCTGAAGAAAAGAAGGACTATATGAATATAGAGAAATGAATACCAGATGGGAGAAAAGAGGAAATGAGCAAATAAGACAAGCTGCTTTTTAGAGATTATAAAGTATTTTATTTCTTTTTAAAAACTTTTAAAAAATTTCAAAGTTATTTACTTGAGTTTCTTTTTTCTTTTTTTTCTTTTTTACAAATGATCATATTGTAACAGATTTTCTCTCTTTAAAATCCACATTTAAAAAAAAAAATAACATTAATATAAAGAATGTGAATGGTAAGTGCTATGCCTATGAACTAATGGATGGCCGTAAATGCTTACAAAGACAGTCTTTGTTGTTACTGGTACTTTTCCTGTTATTTTCATTTGTAAATTGAGAAAATGCTAGTAAGTTTTTCAAATCAGTTATAAAACAAAATCTAAGCCATAAAAAGATTATAGGACATTGTAATAATAATGATAAAAGTAAACTTGTACATATTGTTTAGATGATCATTTATGATAGGAAAGAGATTTTTACCTTTTTAACATAGAGCATAAACAGCATACAGACAACACTAGTTTCATTTTGGGCTTCAAAATAAAATAACATTAGCTTTAATTAGCATCATTTGGATGTGTAGTTAAGTTTTTGAAAGTATGAACAACTTTCTGTTAGATTTTTTGCAATGAGTATTTTCTACATATTGTGAACTGTTGTCCTCATCTTTGGCTGTTTTTATACAGGGTGTCCATAAAGTTAGTGTGCACTTTAAAAAATTTATAACTTTATTTGTATTTGCGATAGAAATAATTTGTAAAAAGGATTAGAAAGAAGGAAATCTATATTTTTTAAGGTTTTATTGAAATTTTATTTAAGTTTCCACATGTCCTCCATCATTAGCAATACAAAGGGTAATATGATTTTGCAGTTCACGGAAAACATTTGCCAACTGATTTACAGTAATGCCTGAAGTTACATTAGTTATTTTAGCTATACTTAAAACTAGGTACATTAAACTTTATAACATTTTTTTACAGATTATTTCTATCGCAAATACAAATAAAGTTTATAAATTTTTTAAAGTGCACACAAACTTTATGGACACCCTGTATTTATAATATTTTAACCACTGTAATTTCTAGTTACATGTAATTGGTTTTTGTGATGCCAATTTTGCTTGTTCCATCTAAGTAAGCAGAGAAAAAAGTAAAGGCATTAAAGTGACCTTCAGGTAGTAAAATAAAGTTCAACATAATATATTTTTAAAGCCATTTTTTCTTAAGAACACTGAAAAAGCATATCAATAAACAATTAAATTAAAATTTAATTACATCATTCAGTTGTACATGTGAAGGACTTAAGCATCAATAGTTTTAAAATCAATTATTTTTGAAAAACTACAGGTTACAGCTTACTTCTGTGATGTCCTTATTTCCTATCAGTTTTTAATTGAGTAGACTGAGCAGAAGTGATGTCTCATAGACCAATTACAACATACACCTGAAGAAGACTTGATAGTACAGCATTTGAAACATTGTGAATATAAAAAGAGCCAAGATAAAGAGAACAATTTGAAGAAACCAGTATATAATCTTAAATCCTGATTTATAGTGTAGCATTTTTTTCTAGTGACCTTGTTTACTAACCTCTATTTGTGTGTTTGAAAAGAGAGATGAAATATTTTGGTCTTCTCTGTTCTCTAAGGCCCACAATAAGCATTAGTATATCTAATACATAAACACCTTAACAAGATGGAAAGAAGGAGTAAAACAACATAAAAAGATTAACTCAAAATAAGAGTTAAGCATGAAAACATTTTACGTGTAAACCATGAGTATACATATATAAATCATACTAAACATGCAGTACATATATAAGTAACAAATTGTCTCACACTGTAAAAATTAAGCACATATATAGCGGAAAACAATATGTGGAGGGCACAAATAAGAAGGTCTTACTTGTAATGTACCTAAGAGGTACATTTCCTGTTCCTTTTAAAAATGCATCAGATTTACATCCTAGCCTTGTGGAAAGCTATAAACTGTCTCCAAGTGGCTGTAATGTGGTTCTCAAGGTCCCCTTAAGACATAAGGATATTATTTGTCAAAAGTCGATTTTCTATCATAAATCATATACTGGAGATTTATAATTTGTGAGATAGTAATTAATGTTTATTTTCAACCATTATTCATTTTTTACTAGTATTTATTTAATTTTAATTTCAGTTGCTTTTAATTGAAACTACTGAGATTATGATTCTACAGTTATTAGAAAGCAGCATTGATCATAAATAAATAAGTTTTTGGCAAGAGCCAAACTCACATTTCTTTTACATCAGGAAACCTATCTTGCCATGATAGCTGTTCTTGTTGCCTGAGATACAAGAGCCAACAGTACAGACAATCATATTTAAACACAGACTTATTCCTTAGTTTCCCCAAACACCTAGTACTGTCATATTTGACTTTTTATTTACATACTCATTGTAATAACAGTATAATTATGATTTTTTTATAAATAAAAGGAATATTGTCAACCATTATTAATTTTCTGCAGGTATTTCTTTCATCTTAATTTTAGTTGCTTTTCATTGAAAGATAATAGTAAAAAATTAATGATAATTGGTAATGCATTATCTAATAATAAAATTCAAAATAATACATATCTTGTTTGTAATAAGGAAATACTAATAAATAAAAATACAAATTCTACTTTATTCTCATAATGAATATTTTTTAACATAAATGCTATCTTGTTGGTTGTAAGATTGGCTTATTTGTGATTTAGTTCATCAGTGCATTCAATTCCTTGAATCATAAAAATAGAGAAAGCATTTTTTTAAATGAACAATGAAAGTCAACTTTGAATGTTATAAGTTCACAGTTATAAAACCCTTTTGCAATGCAAAAATAAATCCTTTTTGTGTACACTACCCCAAATCAAATAGTACTATTAAATATCAGTTGATTTTAAAAAAAAGAACTGAGGAAAAAAAAAACAAACTAAAGCTGCTTATTGTTGTGAATGACTTAAGAATATTACATCTGTATATAAATATTTTAAATATATAAATATTTTAAATAGATAAATATTTTAAATAGATAAAAAATAATAGGTTAGCATCTTGGATTTTTTTTCTTTCCAACCATCATCATATATTATTAAAATGTTGTTTTTCTTACTCTGAATTGTATTGATACATTTTAATTTTCATTACAGTATGAACTAAGACTGCCTGTTGAAGTGAAAGGGGGCTATGTTGGTAAGTATATAAGTAATAATATGAGAAATAAGTTTTAGAAACTGCTTAAAATGCAGTTGTGTTTTCATAAATATAAAAAAACAAATTTTGTTATATTATTTTATCCGTATTAGTTTGATCAGATTTTCAAACTACCATTAAATGACTCTTTAAAAATTATTTGAATTCTGAGACTGTTTTCACAATCAATGTTTGAACAGTCTTGTCATCATCTTATTGATGTTTTTTTTTAATTTGTTGAATATTATCCAACCATTAAATTATGTAGCATGATGTTCAAATGAAGATGTAGCTTTTGATAAAACTTGAATTCAAAACCCATATCCTAGGAACTCCTGTTTCACTGGTAATGCCTAAACCAAATAAACTAACTATAGACTTCTCAGGCTAAATGAAAGTTGAGTTCTTTAGATGTGGAATGTAAGTTTAAATTGCATAACCTATTTTCCTAGATGGTAGTGGGATCTCTACTGATCCAAATTCTTAGAACTCTTTAATTTTTTCTTTCTGTATAAAAAATTCATAGAAAGAATTTAGGATTCTTGTTTGTTGAATAATTCAGGATATCCAGTACGGTATTTAGAAGTTTCCAGAATATGTACTACTTATCTTTAAATACTTTTATAAACAATTGTAATTATGTACACTATTTACATTATTCGGACTATTGTCCTCATCTTTGTTGCCATATTTATCACAACGTTTCACCCGTTGTACGCTGTGGCCTTCTTCAGGTGGTTGGAATGTCGAACTGAACCCTTTATTTCCCTCACTGGGGTAGACTGTTCTAGTTCCATATGCCATGTCTAATGGAAGTCAGTTATCAGTTATCTCCTGTTAATTCCCCTCTCCAAGTTCTTCACCGCCTTAACCAGGTATTGAACTCACACTCTTTGGGTCCTGTCACTGAATCTAACTAATGCCTTTATCCACTGTGCCATGTGTCTTTGAGGACACCTGAAGAAGGCCGGAGCATACAATGGCCGAAACATTGTGATAAATATGGCAACAAAGATAAGGATAATAGTCCGAATAATGTAAATAGTGTACATAATACCTCATCTCAGAAATATAGACAGAATTGTAATTATGTTCCTTAAATAGAGATGGTGAAGAAATAAATTTTTTTAGATTCTGTTTATATTCTTCTACTGAAAAGTCAACAGGTAAAATTTGAACAAAAAGAAGAGACAAAAAATTTTAAAAAGTTTCCTAATAAACATATGAATCAGATTTTATTTTAGCCAAAAATTTTATTTGCTTTACCTCTTATTTCATGTTTTCACATCAATTTATATTGTCATATCATGTCCCATAACCCATTGTGGTTTTAGTGGCACCATATATAGTGCAGCCAGGTGTTTGTCTAGGACAATATAGCCAGATGGAGCACATTGCTCTTCAAGATAATTTTGAATTCAGTTTTCCTTCTAGACTGGTTGCCATTTCAGGGCAATAGAGCCCAGTCTGCCTTGTTATTTAATCCATATTTTGAGTAATGTGAATTCATACCTTTTCCAAGGTCATTAGTGTGAAGTGAACAACACACAATCGGCCAGAATTTGAACTTGCCCTACAGATTTCACTTTCTGTTCCATTAACGTTATCCACACTACCATTTCATATAAATAACAGCAATTAAACTATTCTTAAATTTCATTGTTCATGGGACAATGACCTACAGTATTAAAGCATTGATTGGTGAATTTGGTAATCTAGTAATAGTGAGTTCATTCCCTTGGCCAGGTAGTATGGATATACTCAGACTTAGTGGAAACAGGACTAGCTGTTACTGGGCAGTACTAAAAGAACAATTAATCCAGTTAAGATATCCTTAGACATGGACAGTAGAATGAGAGCATTCAAGTTCCATAGATTGAATAAAGGGTTTCAGTTTAAAATTCCTTGGCTCAGTAAACACCTGAAGAAGGTTGGATGGTGTCACAGCCAAAATGTTATGATACTGACGACAAAGATGAGTACAAGATTTAGATGTAAATAATAATGATAACTCATCATTGAAATTCAGACAGAAACCTTGCATTTCAGTTCTATTTTTTTCCTGCATTATAAAATTTGATTTTTTCTTTGAGGTTTTATTGAGATAATAGGTCAATATAAAATGCTTTAATTTCCATCTAGCAATAATAGGAAGCAGAGTATCTCATTATGGAGCAATGGTTAGCAACAGGGTTGCCAGATTGATCTACAAGTAGTGAGTTGTGTTACATTTGAAAGTCCAACAATACTAAATTTTGAATTGACTTTTCTTTTCATTAGCTCGGCTCATTCTAAAATGTAACCTCAAAAGTTAAAAGTAGTGAAATTCAAAATTTAGTAGCATTAGTCTTTCAAAAGTTGCCTAATATGGTAATCCTTATGAGCAAGTTAGTTTTCAAAATTTATCATGTCAGTAGTAAGTTCAATCCTCATTGAGACCTGTAGCATCAGACCTGTAGCTTTGTGTTGTACACAGCTAAGCTTAGTAAATCCTGTCTGTTGGATTACCTCCTCCTAATTTTTGAAATTGCTCCTAGGGGACACTCTCAGCACTATAAATACTCTGCATATTTTTCTCGTTCTCTTCTTACCTTATCCGCTTATTTGTCAGCATGTAACCTCTCACAGAGAATGTGTTCCCTTTGAAAAACACATGAACAATATACACCCACACACACGTAAATACACACATTTACTTACTACACATACTTTGGCCCAAAAAGGTTTTCACATTCTTTGTTACACACATCATTGTTTTTGTCACTTGTGTACCTTTGTTGTTAATACATTATCATTGGTTTGTACATATATATTGGTTCTTCTCCCTTCTTTATATTTCTTTATGGGGACTCACATCCTGACTCGACCATTTTGTTATGGGTATGTCAAGAGACAGTGTGTTATTCACAAATTCAAACACCGACATTACTAACAAGTCAGGAACTGCATACATTCATCCGCAACATGTCTTGTATGATTTTTGTTTGATATTGTTAAACTTGTACAATAAAGATCACTTGCTTATAGGAGGAAGAATAACAAGATTTAAAAAATATACAAATAAGAAATATTCTTAAATAATAGAGAAAGCAAAGGAGGACATCAAAAAACTGTTTTTCAGGGAAATGCTATATTTTCTTGTACATAACACTAGAAACTATTATACACAAGTTTAGGTTTTCAGAAATGTCTACTCAGCTTAACATAAATGTAAAACAACACTGCCTTGTCATCATCATGATTTCTGAGAAATCAGAAATGATACACATAAAAGCTGTGGTTTTTCTCCGCATAGAAACAATTTATCTCTCATATATCCTGACTCACTGCTTTCAACTTACCTCAAGCTGCTAGATTCACATATTCATCACAATAAATAAATAAAATTATAAAATATTCATTGATCCATCAGTCACTGTTTGGTCAGGGTCCTCGAACTAGTTTCATATAGAAACCCTGAACATACATATATAAGTTAAGCAACCATGTGTAGATGTTTATTGACAAAGAGAAAATAGTCCCATTATTCGTTCTGCAATATATATATATATATGTTTTGTCAAAAATACATTGGAAAGGAAGAAGAGTAGATCTGATAGTTATAAACAAAGATAAGAGATCCCGCAAAAATATCATCTGCTGACAGTTCTGTCAGCAAATGATATAGTGAAAATGGAAGAATATGAAAAATTTTACAGAAACCAGAACCTTGTCTGTGAGTTAAGAAAGCTGCAGAATATGTTGGTTAAAATCATGCTAAGTATACTTGGAACTATGCCTCAAACACAAGAATTATGAGATGAATTAAAAATCCAAAGAAAATACAATGATACTGAGGAAGGTCCTAATGGTTTGAATGTACATGCAATCACTTAATCTTTGTCAGTAACAACCAGACATTTAGTGTGAACAGGCAAAGGCATGAAAAGAAAACTGATGATAATTATAGCATCAATAGAGAAGACCAAAATCCTTTTTCATTAGTAAAACACAAAATTTCTGAAAGTCAAATTTTAAGAACTTGTCCAGCCATGGTTATCTGTAATTCATAATTATTTAATATAATAAATCTAAATCTTGTATCATTTTAGCCCACTTAAAATTCTAATAACTGTAGATAGTGTAATGGGTATCTGCCATTTCTCCTTCAGCTATGGGTTAAATAGTAGGCTAGACCTGATGCTCTAGTTTTGATTAGCAATCAGTCTAAAAGAATGAAAATTCTGAATTTTAAATCATGGAGCAGTCAACAGGGAAACCACTCCACTATATCTTTCCCAAGAATATATGGCAATTCATGGGTAATAGGGCAAAGCAATCTGTGGAGAGTCATGACTGCCTATGTCCTGAAGAGACTGAGCTTTTAAAAAATAGAAGTTATTTTTTTACTTTTATTACATCCAACAGTTTAATGACTGAAGAAATAATCTACTAAAATGTAAGTAAAAATAACAAAGCAAATTAGTTCAAAAATGTATAGTAACCATTTATTATGAATTTGAAATATTTATATCAAATGTTTACATTCTAAGTATTTTTTAAAAATCTTTTCAGGAAAAATCAAGCTGAATATTCCTTGGACAAAATTGTTTTCTTCCAGTTGGGTGGTGACCATAGAAGATTTATATGTACTGGCAGGACCAGTTATTGACAGACCTTATGATCCTATTAAGGAGAAATTGCATGAAAATGCAGTCAAACAAAAAATCTTGGAAGCATTTGAACGATCCACCATGAAGAAAGTTGGTATGTCAAAATTTTAACTTCTTTTCATGTACACATTTCACTGTTATAATTATCACCATATTTGATGGCATATTAGCATATCTACTTGATTAGCATTTATTATCATTCTATTATAGAGTTAAGCTTGTTACAATACTGGTAGTCCACCAGATACCTTAATTTTGCATATAAAACCCAGTGTGACATTGTCATGAAATCATATGTGATTAAATATGTAGCTCAAAATGTGTTTGGCAACTATGGTCATTGTTCCATATTAGGCAGAGTTGGTTGTCTCACTATGTTAGTCCCCATGGTTGTTTTCAGGTCAATATACCAAAGTCTCTGTATATTACTGAAAATCAAATCAGCTGTCTTTTCACCAGGTGAAAAAGATTTTTTTTAGTATTAAATAGCATAATGGTCTGTATTGGCTACTTTTATTGTCCCTAGATAAGGAATTTTGCTGACAAATTGTCACTGATAGAGAATGGTAAGTGAGTGAGAGACACTTCCCAATCCTAGCTCTTTCAGATCTGCATATTCACTCCCAAGTGAAAAGTCTCACTGAAAATTAAGGAGGAAGTAACTCTTTTTTATCAGGAAATCTTAGCTTCTCACTATTTGATGATTTGTTAATTCATGGGCCAATGAAAAGACATCCAAGCCCACCAAATCCTCTTTCTTATTTTGCAGGACTTATGACTGTCAACTGACCCTGTCAAATATCTTGTATTTCAGAAATATGTTATATTTCTAACAACCTGCATGGCTATTTATTAGTTAGGAGTTCTTTTATTTTGTTTTCCTAATCTTTAACTGTACCTTATTCTTCTTTATTTCACATAAGCACTGTTTCAACAGGATATATTTTTAGCCATATTTTTTGTGAAAAAATGTAGAGGGTCTTATATATCATGAAATACTGTAATAATTACAACAGTAAAATACATTATATTTTAGCTATTGTTATGAATTTCAACTGAACTTTAGTATTCTCATTATTGTACCCTTAATAATTATTCATTATATTATTTTCTTAGTTGGTGCTGTAGAACAAGCCCCTGGATTCTTGGAAACACTTACCCCATATGTTGTTAATAACATTCAGGTAAGTTGGGTTTTTTTTATTCAAACTTTATCATTTTCTTTAATCTCAAAGATTACAAGTAAAAACTGAATATTCATATTAAATGCTTTAATTATTATAAATTACTGGATTAAGTTAAGTTGATGTTGTAGTGATAGTGATTTTCCAACTGTAGCTTGGATGTGGCACAAGACCGAAAGTAATGGGCACCCAGTGATGATTGAACTCACTACTCAGTTGTAATTGTTCTAGTGAGACAAGCTTGCTAACCATTAGACCACCTTGAGGTGCCCAAATAGTGATTTTCCAATCGTAGCTCAGATGTGGCACAAGGCCGAAAATATGGGGCACCCAGTGAGGATCAAACCATTACACCACCTCGAGGTGCCCTGATGTTGTAGTGATATATAAGATATTAAATTGTTTTTAGAACAGCAAGTAAATAGCACAGAAGAAAATATGTTATCTTTAATAATTAATCATTCTTCTGTTGTGTGTGTGTGTGTGTGTGTGTATATATATATATATATATATATATATATATATATATATATATATTAACAGATTGCTCTTCAACTGAATTGAATTGAGCCCTCTGGGCCACTGACGTATTTCACATAGAAAGCATAAAAATTTCCCTAGGGGTAGAATCTCTGACTGATACCAAATTGGTTCGGTTTCGATCCTGGCTTGAAGCAATCAAACGTCTAGCCACCCTGAAGAGCTGAGATACAGTGAAACGGTCTGTCTGTGCATGACTAAATTATATATATATATATATATATATATATATATATATATATATATATAACCATGGACTATGCCTGGAGAATGTGAGACAAACATCTGATGACAAATAAGATGCATGATGCATAAAATGCCTTCTCATTCTATCAAGATATATTCAAGATATATTGGTAGCTCTTGTCCAACCAAGACTGAGATTGTGAGAAATATAATTAGATGTCAAGTTATTTTGAAAGTAGTTTTTTTTCTCCAGTTGTTATAGCTGGCCTTGATTTAGTATATTTTATATAAGTTTTTGTTGAAAAATTATTTTATGCAAATTAATTGGATGGCTGCGGTACAGTGACTCAATTACAAGAAATAATTTTTTTTAACCAGTTATGAAATTGCCAATGTTGCTTGTCACTATTTTAACCACTCAGCCATTCATTCAAGCACAAGATTTTCTTCTAAAAGCAATTTAATATTTTTCCCTTAAGGAAATTGAATCAGTTATAACATTTAGAAGGCAAATTCTAGAGAATATATTTCTTAGAAAAAACATTTTAATGTATAATAGTAGTGATCTGAATTTTTAAACTAAGATGAAATCTTTGCCCTTTCTGTAAGAACATCTGCATATTCAACTGTTATTTATCTGTGTTTTTTTATAAATTGATTTTTACATTTCAGACATTCCATGTTTGATACATTTAAAGTTTAATCTTTCTACTGCAATGCATTTCTTTTATTTTTATATTTTAAAATACATAAATTTTTAAAGATATAATTAGTATTTCTGGTAACAAGGGCACTTGAAAGAATATTTCCAGTTTGTGGTTCCCCATTATAGGCATTAGTATATCCACGATATACTAACACCTTAATAAAATGGACAGAAGGACCAAAATGGCTGCAAGGAGTGAATGACATATATGCATTTTTCCCAAAGAGATTTATATATTTCCATGTCATACAAGATATTATATAATAAATATGTATCAGCCTGTCACTATTTGTCCCACACAGAGAAATTATAACACATATAAATACTGTTAAATAATAGTTTAGCAGACTATTATTTTTAGGGGGAATTGTATGTCAGCTGCGACTTTCAGAGATTGACCTTCAAGGTCAGATGCAAGCCAAAATAAGGTAGTTGATTTTGGTTGTGAACTGGTGTGGGAATGATAGATTGAAAAATGTTTTTCAGGGAGTTGGTTGTTACACATCAAGCAATGTAGATGTGTTCGCTTTCATGTCTGGAATGGTTCCCCAGTGTGGGTGGGGGGACCTCACTGGATAGTTAGATAATATGTACATGTCAACATTAATAGAATAGTTGAGTTGAAATTGTCTGTGTTTGATGTCCTTTTGTTGCTGGAACCAAAACATTTAGCGACTCCTGGCATGACCTCCCACCATGAGGGGGCTATACAACAATACAATAAGTAGTATGAACAGGCAAATAGCAAGAAGATTTTACTTGTAACATTTCCTGAAGGTAAAACAGCCAGGCATCTTGTCATTGCTGGGACTATATGGTTTCCTCTGTTCACTCTCACTGCGGGATTATGACATCTGTCTTCCTAACAGTCTATCTCACAACTGGGGTCTGTCACTCTTCGAACTCATGTTACTCATCAGCTGTTATGCAACCTTTGTGAATTTATCTTACTCAAGGGTTTATAATTGCCTTTTGCATCCCTACACTGGTATCTCTCATTATTGAAACTAAAAGAAATAATTCCAGACATTTCAGAAAAATGTTGTCCACACACACACACACATCTGTATAATCAATAACGAAATATGTATTATTCCAGGAGTTGTTTGATGAACTGGTCTTATTTGTTATTTTTGCTATTATCACATTTCAACTGATTCAGTCTGTAGCTTTCTATGGAAAGAGAAAGGAAGGAGGTCTCATTTGTCAGGGTAATGTCCACTAGTATTGTAAAAGAAAAATGGTGTTCAAACAGAAGAAAATATGGTAGCAAATATGCTGAATGAATCAAGCCATGATTCCAGATAGCACATAGTAATGTATGTGACAGCTTATTGTTACATATGTTATATCCAGGATTGCTCTTCAATCCTTTTCTTTGCTAAAAAAATTTACATATACTTGACCTATATATTTACTCATAAGACTGATGTATCAGCATCTTTCAGGTTTTTTTTATCCTTTATGCTTCCACTTGGACCTTATACTGTCTCTCTCTTCATATAGAAGAAGGCTGTAGAATGAATCAACCAAAATATTGTGGTAATAATAAAAGTAACAAAAACAAATGAGTAGTCTGAACAACTCTTGAAATGATATCTCAAAACTACAGAAGGTACAATTAATTCTATATATTTATAGCAAATCTAATAAATTTGTTTGTTTTTTAGGTATCCATCTCCAGTATACATTTCCGTTATGAAGACACAGTCACTAATGCTGACCATCCTTTTGCTTGTGGCTTCATGCTTAAAAACCTGTCTGCAGACAGTACTGACTCTCGTTGGCGTCCCAGCATACTGGACAGCACTGAAACACTATTGCACAAGGCAAGTTCAAACCATTAATTATGGTTGTTGGGATTATTATTATTTTTATTATTATTATTTGTGGATTTTTGTATTTTTGTTTTAAGGATTTTGTAGCTTTTGCAGGAAATAGTTCAGGTATTGTAGGAGTTTGAAAGTATTTTCAATGTATTTCTCTTCTTCAGGATGGAATTGGGGGCTAGAAATTGTAAGGTATCTTAAATAAAAGTCTATGATTACCCCAGATTTTATTTTATAAAGTAATTTAATTTATTGCCCCTCTTACCCTCAAAAATCCAATACATTTTCCTTACACACAGTTTTGTCTTTCATTCAGACCTGAAGAAGCCAAACCCAGCACATAACATATCTACTCCTAATTGGCAATATTAGATTAATTTCTAAGCAAACATTATTTTTGTCCATTAGATCTTATTTCTTACCTATATCCTTCTGGTATCAGTTTAAACTGGTTTTCTTTTTTCTATATATCTAAACTATAATTATAAACTATAATTTTGAAAATTGAAAATTTAACTAAAATATATTGGAAAATTTTCAAGTTTCCATCTGAAATTAAGAAAATATGAACTTTAAACAAAATGGTTACAATATATAAAAAAGTGTCCGTTTAAACTGATGCTTGGAGGATATGAGTTATGTCAATAATTTCTGTCATTAGAAGTTATGTCAATAATTTCTGTCATTAGAAGTTATGTCAATAATTTCTGTCATTAGAAGCTATGTCAATAATTTCTGTCATTAGAAGTTATGTCAATTTCTGTCATTAGAAGTTATGTCAATAATTTCTGTCATTAGAAGTTATGTCAATAATTTCTGTCATTAGAATAAATTTGTAAGTCTGCATCTGAAATTATGTAAATGTAGAGCATAAACTCTACTGCAATCATTTTAATCATGTAACTCTTGAATTATTTTATAAAAATCACAAATGATGTCAGATTTAAATGAAATTTAAGAAAATGCATTTATTCAACTTTGTTTTTTGTAATTTTGTGACTTTTTCAAACCATATTTATGCTAATTATCCTATCCCTAGTTCAGCCATTCTCATACAGAAATGAAATACCGTCCTGGGTATGATAATAAACTACATCCACGTCCTGGGTAAGACGATAAACTACATCCGACAGCAAGGCTTCTGATCAGGAGGTTTTGAGGAGCGTAGAACCACCTCTTAATTGCTGGTGTTCCCAGATCTACTCTGACCCAGGGTGGTAGCACCTGTTAGGGTCCTAGCTATGGGAAAATAGTTAACCCGGAAACTGAGGTAAAAAGCATTATAAAAGTGTAAAAATAGGTTTTAATACCAGAAATACTTTGTAAAAAATTATTACCAGAAATAAATTTTTGAAAAAGACAAGCTCTTACCAGCAACATATTTAAAAAAAAAAAAAATTACCAGCAATACATCTTTTAAAATAATATTACCAGCTATACATTTTTGAGGAAAAAAATATTACCAGAAATAGATTTTTGACAAAATAAAATATTATCAGGAAAAAAAAATTGTCGGCATTAACAAACCAAACCAGAAATGTAATAATCATGTTATAGCAGAAATTACTATATTTGATGTTTTTGCTTTTAAGTATTTTAAAGCATTAAATATATTATCATTACCAGTATTGTATGCTGTTATGGCCAATTACCACAGCACAAAGTTTAAAAAGAAAAGATAAAAAAAACCCCAACAACAACTCGTTGTTTAAAAGATGCCCAGGTTTACCATTCCACAGTTGAAGGATTCAGTGCAGGGTCAAATACACAATTTTGGAATGATAACCAACAGTAACCAATGACAAACGCCAATATATACAAATTAAGATTTAATTACAACTAGATAATACATAAAAACATTTAGATATAAGAATGCATGGAAAGATGTATGCTATACATTTCTGTGTGGAAAGATTCATGCGTTATTTTATGAGGAAAAATGTTGAAACAAAAACCTCAGTATTTTTTCTTCTGAAATAACGTTTTTTCTTTTCTCTTCTCTCTCTTTCTCTTTATGGGCATGTGGCCGAGTGCTTAGAACATTCGCATTCTGACCATGAGATCCAGGTTTGAATCTCACCATGGTCAATTTCTCAGGAAGGAGACATCCTGATGTCATCAGAATGGATCGAGGTCGATCCCAGCGTGCGACACCTTTGGAAAGTGCCTGAAAACAATACCACGGGTTGACCCAAGTATTACGAGTGAAATTGGGTAGACAGAACCCTTGGATGCTGTTGATAGCTGTGCTAGCACAAAGTCACAAGTCATTGTGACCGAGGGATTGAGCGTGCTGGCCTTGTTCAAATTGTTGATCATGCTAGATAACACACTCTTTCCCAGAAACTGTAACTAAGATCTGCTCAGCATAGTTGCAGTATAAACCACAGGTGGGCTCTGTGGGTGTTGAGCAAACACAAATGCGCCTGAGAAAGCGTCTGCAATAGGGATTGGCTAGCCACCCTAGTAGACGGTTATCCTTGAATACGAGTGGCCACCTATATACACTCTTTCTCTTATGGTTGTCTTTATCCCTTTTAATTTCAAATCAGTTCATTCGCTCAAGTAGTGGTGCCCTTTGATCTATTCTTCTTACTTCAACATTGTATTCATCATCCACTCATTTAGTTTCATCACTGCAGAAATCGTACATTTGGTTATGAAGATTTGTGTAAGTCATAAATTTAGCTGTGCAAAAGTCATGTTTCGGATCCTTTGTCCAGTTAAGTATATCACATATGTATTTCTTAGGTGACGTTCATGTTTCACCATCTACCAATGCACTTAATGTAAGCTGCATAGTGTTAATTTAAATTGGAGTTTGTATCTTGTTGTGCAGACTCTCTTGCTTGACTGTAACAAGTGAAAAAGGAATTGTCTATGCAAGACTCGTCTCCATTTAATTCTGTGTTGGAATTTTATGTTAGTTAAAATTGTCATTTCTTCTCTTCAATTCGGAAAGTCAATTCACATGAGAATTTAATATAACACTCCGTTTCCTTTCAGATTCGTCACCCAACTGAGTTCTGTCAATCTTTCCCCCTTGATCATTCGTATCTGGTCAAATGATTTATCATTTGTATGAGAATTTATTTTTAGCTTTGGCTTCCATCTGTTGCTGTGGTTGTTAGTCTGACTTAATTGTCTTTGTGTTCAGTGACTGCTATTACATACCAAAAGATAGAGAGGGAGACTTCACGTTATATTATTAGAGAGATGGGAAAGAGAGATGGGTCGCTAAGTGTAAAATTTTGTGAGGGTATGGGTGGTGATTTGCCATCATAATTTATGTGCTATGTCCCTTCAGGACTTTGGCAATCATTGCTGCTCACTATTTCCTGTCTTTTTTTGCTTTAAGCAACATTTGACTCTTTACAACCCTACTTTGTTCCTATTCTGCTATCGCTGTTTCCCTCTATCCATCGTTCACTGAATGTATCCTGTGAGTATTAAATTTTCCGAGCTGTTCAGTCACATGTGTCTCATAAATTTCATCTGTCTCTTTTATTCGCAATTTCAAGCATCCACAATAGTGGAGGTGGGTGGAATCTTGGAACCCTAACCCTGTTTTGAATAAAAGCAACTGTTTTATAACTATCCTGGTTTCCCTCTTTTTCATCATATCTTATTTAGTATTTAGTATTTGTCTTATTTAGTATTTAGTATTTGTTTTTCATTTATGTTTTATTTTTAATATTCATTTCCTTTATTACAGCTTGTGCAAATGAAAAATCTTTCATTCTACTGGAATCCTTATTTACCTGAAAACCACCTTGTACGTTCGCGCCTCAATACAGATGGATGGAGAGTAAGTATCCACAGAAATTTTTATTAGCTACCTAGCTATCACATGTTTTGAATAAACAATCTTTCAAAACATGATCTCAGCAAAAGAGAATGGAAAATATTTCTTTGAAGATATATGAGTGAAAAACTGTTCTGTTTTTGTTTATAGAGATTAATATTTTTATGTATAGTAGAAATTGACAAAAATATCTGATGAAATAATAAGAAGAGTAGCCATGAATGGATGCTGATAGACATCGCAGTAGTTTGGGATAGGAATATTGTGAAGGTGGAGCAGAAGAAGATACAGTGGTGCCAAGACTCTGCAGGACAACTCGGAAAAATATACTATGCAGCTGCTCAAGTTCTCCCTTTTGGGAATGGTGCATTTGGGACTATTTCCAGGAATCTTTCTGTTACTCAAAACACCTTGGGGATACATGACCTTATTGGAAGGGTGTAGGTGGCAGAACTGCTTGGAACAACTCATGTGCTGCAGAAAGTATTGTGTCTCCAAGTTGCAGGTAGATGCTGAGATATGACCATTGATGCCCAACCGAAACATCTAAGATTCAGAGAGGATATCAAATAATAATAATAATAATATAGATTGCAAAGTTCTGAAAATATGATGTTCATAAGAGCAGCCAAAAATATCAGATGGAAGAAGAATGGAAGAAATCGATTACAGTCTTGTGTTCTTTTAGTTTTTTGTTTGTTTTGTTTTTAAGTAATCCCCTAAACCATAGAATTGTAGGGTTGTTGGAACAGCAGCAATAACAATGCATGTGTCTAGATTTAGATTCAATCCCTTTCCTGTCCTCTTTCTAGATTGGTTGTCTTACTAAAGGATCCATTCTGCTCTGCTATTTCTCTCATAGCTAGGGAAGGAGAGATGTTTAAATACCTTCCATCGGTGCAAAGAGAGCAAGCAGCATTGGCCTGAATTTGATCTCAGATCACCGAGTTCATTTTCTAGTCGGATAACCATGTTTCCAACTGCACCTCCATTCTTTAAATGCTAAAGAGGAATTATGGAAATGAAACCCAGAGTGAAAAAAATTGTTATTTTATTTCTGTCAAATCATGAAATTAATATATGTACTATTTTATTGCTACATTATTTTTTTAATTCTGACATTATTACATAACTCATTATTGGTAACTATATCATTTTTTCTCTTCCAGAATCTCTTGAAATCTTCACTAGATACACACAACATTTTTGGGGAAGATTTTGATTTCAGTAAGTATAAAATTATATTTTCCATTTCTTTTTACAATTTTATTGGAAACACCAATATGTTGTATGAAGATCTTAGGAAACATTTTTTTTGTAAAGAGACAGAACTACATATTAAAATTATTATCTTAATATATATCATAAGATGTGTAAAAAAAACAACACTTTTTTCTCTACATTTTAATTTACTTTGCATCCATTTTGAAATGGAATTTCTCTGCATGAGTTTAAGAATTTTTTGTTTTTTCATATGTGATTTTTGAAAAAATATTTCATATTGAGAAAATTTTGTATCATTTAGAATTCAAATCTGTCATTTACTTGTTCTGTTTTTGATTTTGTTTTTATTAGTCATTAAACCCATTTCTGCCCATGCCAAAGTGATACTAAATAAGAATGGAGGTTTCAAAGTCCCAAAGATTTTCTCTGACTTGTCACTAGATGACATTGATATCAGGCTTTCAAGACAACAGGTGAGTACCTCAGAGTCTATGCATCACTTATGTATAACATAATGCAATCATATCATATGTTGTACATACTTATTGTAGTAATCCATCTTCACCTAAAAGAAATTTACCAAAATTCACTGAAAGTATATGCTTTTTTACCGAGAGGAAATTATTGATTTTTTTGTATGAAGATGACACCTTCATTCTTATAGTGAAATATCAGCAGTAACTTTAGAAAGTTTTATAAATTTAGCATGAATAAGAAACATTATCTTCTCTTGTAAAACATTGTAAACTCATTACAACTTGCAATATCTTCACATTTTTAATCTATAACAATTGTCGCATTTGGTCGACACTCTCATTTTTTTTTAAAATTATATTGCCAAGTTTATTTTTGTTAAAGAAAATACATCAACAAAAATAATGTTACAGTGCAAAAAATATCTGCATACTCATGTAGAGGGTGAGAAGAGTTTTGAAGTCACTGAAGGGCATTGTCCTGAAAAAAACAGTTTTATAGTCGCTGAAGAGCATTGTCCTGAGAAGGACAGTTTTTAGTTGCTGAAGAGTGTTGTACTGAAAAGGACAGTTTAATGTAAATTGTTGCTGCTGGTGAAGATGCCTGAAGCTGCAGCCCATGGCAAACTGGAGATGATGATGATGGCTGGTTGGCTGACTAGCTAGCTGGAATGTTGCTGATGACTGGAGACATGATCCAGCTTTTGGCTGCTGGAACAGACACTATACTTTTATCTTCATTATTTATTGCATAAAAAATACAATTTTGGCACAAGGAAAAAGGGGACAAGTTGGTCGTCATTGACTATCTAAAACCTAGCTAATCTGATTTGTGACCCATTCATTCAGTACAATTTACTCAAACATCACAAAAATTCATTCATCTTCATTCATCTGACATACACCACAATACAAAGCCTCAAAGGGGTTGGTCTTACTAAAAAACATCTGTTTTTTGTTGCTTTGAGGTCTCTTTATATCTTGAATCAGTTTTACAATGATGCTGGTTAAGCTTTTTCTTCCGATTGTTTTTAAAATATGTGGGAGTGTTGACTGGATAGGACACAACCAGGTAAAAAAATAAAAAAATTAGCATTAATATCAATACATGCATAATAATAGAATTTTGTGAAGATATCTTAGTGATGGTGAAGAAGCTGTTTGGGATTAGTAAATCAAACTGTCATTCATTTTTCAAAGAGAATAAATGTTATCTTGTTACTGATTTGAATCAACGCACAACAAAGAAAAAGGCTAGAAAGGTTTTTAAATATAAAAATATAAAATATTTTTATTTTCACAACTAAATTTTTCTTGTGTTAAAGTTCCTTGTTTGTTAAGATAAAAAGAAATGTGATTTCTTCACATGTATGTGTGAGAAAAAAAAGGAAGCAAGGGAGAAAGTGAGGAGGAATGTGTAAGTGTCACATAGTTTGGTGAGGAAGCTGAGTGAACAAGTAAGGAAATTTCTTTTAAGCCATGTGTGGCTGGCTACCTGCATAGTAAACTGCTGTCATATGTTGCCATCTCTATCTCCTTACTGGACTAAAAACATTGCTTATATACCCTTCAAAGAGATAACAATCATGTTTTTTTATTGTCGGAGGGAATGTGACCCATTGGTTGAAAAATGTTAAATATTTATTAATCGGACTCAGAAACTATTATTTTTTTGTCATTTGATCATTGACTGTCTTGCTATTTATTTCCATGATTGCCACACAAGTTAATCAAGCTTCTTTCCTCAATGATAATGAATCTTACACTTGTAAGTGTATAATCCTTAAAACTATAAATGTAGTAATATTAACAGAGTATTCGTAGTGTTATTAATCTGTAATCTGTTTTGATCTTGCCTTCAAAAAAAGTTAATTTGGGTATCAACTCTTTTAATTTATTAATAATATTTGTGCTCGCTAAAATCAGGCTACACTTATCAAATTGTAGCTAATATAATAAGCAAGAATATTGCAAGTCTATTATGTTATGCGGAATCGTTGTATTTTTGAGTTTCTGTTATATTCGATACAGTTTTGTCTTAAATTTTGCCTTTCTTTTTCTAGTTACTCAACATCTTGAGTTTGGTTGACTCATTTAAAATGATGAAGGTGAACCAAAAGTACCGAAAGTACCATCCAAATGTTCCCCTCAAAGTGAGTCCCCGCTCTTGGTGGATATATGCCTATGAGTCTGTCATTGAAGAACGTATTCGCCCTTTCTCTTGGGAGAGGATTCAAGAACACAGGTAAATTTTTATATATATATATATATATATATATATGAAATTAACATTTTGTCTAGTGCAATTTTTTTTTTTTATCTGAGTCTTTTCTAGGATGTGTGTGTTTGTGTGTATATACAAAGTGATGATGTTGAGGTTTATATATGATCAGCTAGATTTTTATTCATTATGTATTTCAGTTTGATCTTCGGACAATTTAAATGTTAAGAGAATTGACAGTTGTGCTTTATTTTTTATTAGATATTGTCTGTATCTCATTAAGGAAATGTTTTTTTCTTTATTTTTGTGAAGCTTGAAGTACTATAAAAGTGAGTGCAGAAAATTATTCAGTTTGATCAAAATGTCCTTCCCAAAAATCTGATGTTTCGTAATATTTTTTTTTAATCAATTCACTTCTTCAAGTAAGGGAATAATGCCACAAAGATGAAAGTAATGGGCAACTGGAAGTGGAACATAAGGAAAAGACTTTAAAAGGAACCAGAAACCCAATCCTAAGCAGGAAACAAATGACTGGAGAGGAATGTGTTGGATTTTTTAAGTAGCTTGGACAGAACTTTTCATCACCCCATCATAGTCTTCCTGTAGCAGGAAACCATTTTTTCTGTAGCACAGACACTTGAACAACACTCACAAGGAACTCTGGTTTCACACACACCGTAATGCACCAACCTGACCTGAGCACAAATGCTTACTGATGCCCCAACAAACACTCACCTCCTTTATTCGTTTTGCCAAGTATTAAAATTAGCATCTTGCATACACTGCCAGCCTTGGTTTGTCTCAGTGATGCATGTGTCATGCCATTCCAGTGCAGATGCTTGTATGGTATGCCTCACTCACAATTTGCTCATCTTATGTGCAACTTTATGCTATGTCACTCTGGCCCTCTTGGACCTCCAAGGTAATTCTCCAGCACACTTCCATCTGTGAAAAATACAGCTAATGAAAATAATACAAAATTTGTAAAAAAAATTTTAATTCTCAGAATGATAGAATTTATTGTATAATGTTTTAATTGTCTCACGATAATACATTGAAAGACAGAATATTATTTATTTGATTGTCATAAGCAGAATCTTGGCAACATTTACAGTTTGTAAGCAATGTAAATATTACTATGATTAAAAATGATAATCACTTGGTTAGGCTTGATTGATCATTTATTAGGCTATCAGACTAGAAATCTTCAGTGTAACATTGATGGGGTTATGACTAACACATTGATCACTTGTTCTTAGTTGATAGATTCTTTGAGTTGTAAAATTTGCATTTCTAAAACAACAACTCTCTTCATACAGTTGAATAAAAATCTATTCAATACATTTTTATCAAGGTTAATTGCGTTATGTAGTGTCAATAATATAACTTGTTTAGTTTATATACATACTTATTAAAATATACCTAAAACATACTTGATTAAAATATTGAAGTCTTACAGTCATATCACATTGAAATACTGGTTCCTATACGATCACTGGTTAAGCAACATTGAGCCTGGTCTGTACCTAGATGGGTAACCATTTGGGAATATTAGGTGCTGTAAGTTTGGATGTGTGGATCATGTAATGGATAATGGCTCAGAATTGTTAATTGGAGTGTTGAGTTCCAATTCACATTGGGCCCATTATACTCACTTACATGCAAATACCCTTGGGAAAGGTATGAATCCACAGCTTCTCCCTCTAGCTATAGGTTAATTAGTATGACTTGTATTGCTTAAACATTATTATCTCAAAAAATAAATTCTTACAATCTAAAAATAAAATTCTGGCTTTAAATGCAAAGGGTTGATAAGCCATAGAAAACAAATCAATCAAATATAAAATATTGAATCACAGTTATAAGAATGTTTACTTCTTTAATAAAATATAAATTCTGATTTTATTTTTTCATTAAATGTAAAATTATAATAAAAAGAGAAAAAATTTTTCTAGAAGAGCAAGTAATAGCTAAACAAAATTTTTCAACAAATAGTAGAAACCAGTGGCATGTATTCCTAAGAATCAAGATGCACATTGCTTACCTTATTCCTAAGAAGCAAGGTATACATTGCTTACTCTATTCCTAAGAAGCAAGGTACATATTGCTTACCCTATTCCTAAGAAGCAAGGTATACATTGCTTACTCTATTCCTAAGAAGCAAGGTACATATTGCTTACCCTATTCCTAAGAAGCAAGGTACATATTGCTTACCCTATTCCTAAGAAGCAAGGTATACATTGCTTACTCTATTCCTAAGAAGCAAGGTACATATTGCTTACCCTATTCCTAAGAAGCAAGGTATACATTGCTTACTCTATTCCTAAGAAGCAAGGTATACATTGCTTACTCTATTCCTAAGAAGCAAGGTACATATTGCTTACCCTATTCCTAAGAAGCAAGGTACATATTGCTTACCCTATTCCTAAGAAGCAAGGTATACATTGCTTACTCTATTCCTAAGAAGCAAGGTACATATTGCTTACCCTATTCCTAAGTAGCAAGGTATACATTGCTCTTTTTTTTTTAAGCTTTTCACTCCAAGCAAAGCTGGAAGCCACTAGCATGCAAGGGGTTACAGAAGATTTGGAGCGAGAGCAGATAGAAGTGTTAGAGGAAAGGATGTGGAGAAGGATAGTGGATAGATCAAGGCAAGGGGTTACAGAAGATTTGGAGCGAGAGCAGATAGAAGTGTTAGAGGAAAGGATGTGGAGAAGGATAGTGGATAGATCAAGGCAAGGGGTTACAGAAGATTTGGAGCGAGAGCAGATAGGAGTGAAAGAGGAAAGGATGTGGAGAAGGATAGTGGATAGATCAAGGCAACTGGAGATGTCGATTGACATTACATTTGAATAGTTGGAGATTATAGTTCAGGGAAACAGGAATAAGGAAGGGAGTTCCACAGGCGAGAGGTGCGAGATCTGAAGCTATTGGAGTAGAAGAGATGTCTACATTTAACAGTTTCAACAGTGAAATGGTGGGAAAGACAAAGCGAGGTGACTGCACATCTGTGAGAGAGCGACTGCAGACGAAATGACAGATCAGGGCCAATTAAAAATTATTCTGTACAAAATTAAGAAAAATATTTTAATTTTTAAGTTTTTATTTTAATATTTAAGTTTAATATTATTTATTTCAGTTGTATCATACTGCACTTTAGAGATACTCTGTGAATTTATGCCTATTGTAATGAAAACTTGATTCTTGTAAGCAGATATCTACTTTTGAAAATTTGCAGCTCCTATCTGCAAAATTTAACTTGCAGTAATCTTTTTTCACAATTATAATATGACACTTGCAATCCAAACATACAGTAACTTTGGGGAAAGACTAAAGTCAGGCAGTACATAAAGTGTGTCCTAGTTAGTATCAGCTGCTGCTGATTTGATGAAAAAAGAATTGAATCATGTTTATGATGGCAAGTTAAAGTCATATTTTACACCCTGATCTATTGTAATGAATACTTGAAACTTATAAGCAAATATTTGTTTTTGAAAATCTGTACCTCTGATATGAAAAATTCATTTTGCAGTAATTTCTTTCAATAATAAAATTATGATGTAGACAAAATTAAATTTGGGAAAAGACTAAAGTCAGACAGTACACATAGTATTTATGAGTCAAAAGCAGTTGCTACTGATTCAGTGAAAGCCAAATTTTTACAGTAAAGTTACTAATCATTTTGTTTGTAAGTCAAGAATAATTCAATTGAACTGTTTAAAATGATAAGATTATATCTGATGTTACTACATATTTATATACTAAATTAATTAATTTTAGCCTAACATTATTATTTACTAGTATAATGTTAGGCAAATAGCAGTTTGGCATATGAGAGCAATAGAATAATAGTTAATCTGTTAGAAAAATGGATTAGGTTGTTGATAGCAAATGCAGAAACAAAACTACAAAAGCTCCTACAGAAGGTAGTGAAGGAAAGCAAGAAGAAAGGACTAAGCATAAACTACAAGAAGACAGAATGCATGGTTATCAGCAAAAAGATGAGCCCAAAATACAAATTACAAATCAGGGATACGAAAATCAAACAAGTACAGAAATTTAAATATCTGGGAAGTGTTCTAACAGAGCACGGAAAGTGTGACATTGAAATCAAAAGACGTGTGGGGGGGAGGCAAATATGCATTCCAAAAGCAAAGAAGCATGTTGAGGGACAGAAAAATTTCATTAGAAACAAAGAACAGAATACTGAACTGTTACGTGATATTTGTCCTTCTGTGTGGCATCAAATGCTGGACAATCTGGACAAAGGTGAAGTAGAGACTTGAAGCAACAGAAATGTGGTTCTACAGAAAAATGCTGTAGATACCATGGACCAAACATGTGAGCAACAACAAGGTTTTGGAGAAAATGGAAACAAAATGGAAACTTATACTTAACATTAGGAAGAGGCAGCTGAAATTTGTGGGGCATGTAATGAGGAAGAAGGGCTTGTAAAACCTGATACTCACAGGGCAGATTGAGAGAAAGAGAGACAGAGGAAAGCAGTGTGTAAAATACTTGATGGCTTGAGTAAATGGATGGCAAGACAGGGTTTGGAAGAAATAACAAAAAGACAAAACTTGTTAAGAGCTACAAGGGACACAGCACATAAAAGAAAGAAGACGCCAGAAAGATGATTGCATAAACCATGTAGAGAGAGAGAGAGATTAGTATTATTATTTTAGTAGTTGGTCAAAGCAAAAAAGTCTTTTTTATTACAATATGGACTCATATCAGATGAAGAATGAAAGTTTTAATCAATTTCTTTTTCAATAACCAGTTATATTATTGATCTGGTCTCTAGACAGATGACAACACAATCACTGTATATTTCTTTTTTAGATCTGCATATAAAAGATATAAAGAGCTTTACAAAAAGCATGTGGAATTTCCCATTGATCAATCTTTTAAAGAAAAATTAAGAGAAGTCGAAGAAAACCTGGATGCATTTAATATTTTCTTGGCTAGAGAACAGGCCAAACTTGAGGTGAGACATTCCTCTATCTCTCTATTTATCTCTCTCACTCCTTTGTCGAATTTGTAAATAAATTGTTAAATATTTCTTAAATTGTAATTATTTATAGAAATTGTGTGAGTATATGAAACAACATCTTTTGTTCCATTTACACAGTTTAACAAAATGAATACTGAAAAAATTGCCAAGAAAGAAAAGAAACAAGGTTGGATTAGTTGGTTGTTTGGATCAGAAGAAGATGTAGAATATGAAAATGGCAAAACTGGTAAGTGACTTCAATGATTATCTTATACAGAGATAATCAGAGAAGAAAGGAATTACTTCTAATCTCTTAGAAACTTCATTCAAATATAGTGTTGTTGTTTATTTAGGACCAAAGCAACAAATTATAAATTATTCAAGCTCTTTGATTCTATGTATATACTCCATGTATGACAACAGATGTATATGCCCTACACCTGGCAATGCATATGCACCATGTATGACAACAGATATATATGCCTACACATGGCAATGCATATGCACCATGTATGACAACAAATGTATATACCCTACACATGGCAATGCATATGCACCATGTATGGCAACAGATGTATATGCCATATGCATGACAATGCATATGCACCATGTATGACAACAAATGTATATATCCTACATATGACAATGGATATATATGCACCATGTATGACAATGAATGCATACAGTTCTTGGTTCTATTCTTTTCTTATGTGTATGTTATATATTTGTTAATCCTCAGCTGAAACAGATGATCAGAGATCAAATGACTGACATGATAATGGTAATATTAGCTGTTTTCTTACAAGGAAACATTTGGCATTCTTATAAAATCTTTCTTTTAAAACATTTTTTTAGAAAAATTAGTCCCCTAAGTCTAGTAACTGTTATTGCTCTTTTCAGTATTGACAGGGGCTTTCTTCCTAACCGTTTGTTTGAAGTAGTGTCAATATCAACATCTTAATTATGTCATAACACATGAATTATTTGCTTATTCAATTTTGAAAATGCTTGATCCATAGCTATATATGAGTGTTTATGTGTAGTTTATGAATTTCATTAATTCCTTTGTGGATGTGGGAATTAGACTCATTTTAAGCTCTAAGCTCTTTAAAGTAATGCCTCCACAGAAACTACAACTGATACAGGGAGCTCGATAAAACCATTGTGCAGAGGAAATTTTCTGCAGAAACACTATCTTTCTATATAGTCACTACCATTGGCAAAAACCTGTATTCTGTATTTGTAAATGCAGCTAGTCACATATAATGAAACACATTACTGACTGTGTAGTTGTGTTCACATCTGCTATTTGGTTTCTGTAAATGTTCAGCAAGCATTGATGAGTACTAATTGGTTCAAATTTTATACATAAAGAAATTGAGTGGCTTACATTTGCTTTGTATGCTTTCATGTCAGATGCCATTTTGTGAGACTGCCATCTGTAACAAGGCAAAAAAATTGGGAAGTTTTAATCTCTACTGTCATGTCAATGTAATAACATAGAAGGTATTATTTTCCAAGCAACCACTGTAATATTTTTAAAAAAGAACTGGTAAAAATCATAGCAGAAATGTTTATTGTGATTTAAAGGAATAATTTCATATTTTTTTAAATAATACTGGAGAAAATGTGTTAGAAATGTTATCATTACGAGTATGTCAGAAGAACAATTACTCTAATTTGAACACATTTTCATAAAGTTTAGATCTTTTCATGCTGTTCATGCATTGAAATTTGTTGTAAACATCTTGTTTAGGCAGTTCTTTATTTTTGTGCTGCTAAGCAGAAATTCTTTGTAGTTTCATAAATAGTTAATTCTAATTTTTTTCTTGATTAAAAACATTTAAACCTTTGAGGAAAAATGGCTTTGTTTTGACTGTGACCATCTCTACCAATTGCTTGCTTGGTTGTATTAACCTTATGATTGGTCAAATGGCTGAGGATGAGCATATTATATATGATGCTGATTTTCCAGGTCACTAGAACTTGAAAAAACTCAAGTCAAAACTGTTATTCCCAGCCAAATGAAAAATGATAATGAGTTTACTATTGTCTTTACACAATTGGTACATTATTTCTCAAGTTTCTTTAATCCTCCCAAAATTAATTCTGATGTTTCATCATTAAAATACTGATTTTGTGAAGAGGTTGAACTAAGACCTTTTCAGCACCCCCATCATAAAACTCTGTAAGTGCCAGTGTTTTACTGCTATGTTTGATTTTCTTATATGAATCTTACTAAATAAATCCTCAAAGGATGCTGATTACAGGGCATCAGGAGATTTGATGAGGTTAAAACCATTTCCATCAAAATACTGTATGACATAAATATAAAGTCTTGTGTTGCTTTTTATCAAACACTGTATTGTATGTGTGCAGTCAGTATATAAAAAATTTCAGAAATCTTCATTTTTTATCTCCCTTCCCAATTTTATGCTTGTAAAATCTGCAAATAAGCTGACTTAGAAAATAATTGTTTTTAGTATTTAAAAAATATATCTGAGTTGTTATCATTTATTATCCTAGAAAATGAAATTATATTTCATATGTTTAATAGAATTGTCATTTGTATTCCAACAATGTACATGAGATATCAAAACTGATACTAGACTGTGGGCCATAAAGTAATGCCTTTTGTCTTAGTTTGAAATCAGTTTTCTTTGTTTTATGTGGGCTTGTTAATATAAATTCTATACAAATGAAAATAAATTGATGCGGGGTCATCTATAATTGGGAATTATGCAGAACAAATTTTGAGAAATAAAATGACTCTTTGGCCAATTAACAACAATAAAAAAATATCTAATAGTTATTGTGTTCAAATATAAATTGCAGATTATTATCTCACATTCTGCAAATTATGTATTTTTAATTGATTTTTGAAAGCCAGAACTGGTTAATGAAGAAATAATTTTTCTTTTTTTTTATAGATTGGTTCTCTGAACTTTCTATTGATGAGAAGGAACAGCTCTACAGAGGCATCGGATATGATGAAAATGCTAACATCTATGACATTCCCCCAGAAGTAAGTTTTTTTATTTTATTTTTATCTATTCTTAACAAATAAGAAGCAAATTTAACTCTTCTTCATTGCATTCTCTTCTGTCTCATTCAAATTTTATTTAAAATGATTGAGATTTGTTTCAGATATTTTTTTGTTCATATTAACAAAATTTTTATATTAAATAACTGAATATGCTTTCATAAATTGATGGATCTAATAATTGCCTTGAAATGAAGAGTTTAGCTGAAGGCTTTCTGTGAAGAACTTAAAAGTTCTTGAAATGTAAAATTCAGTTATTGATAATTTTTGTCTGAATTTCTGGGATGAGGTGTTATCATTATTTACACTATTTATATTTGGACTATTGTCCTCATCTTTGTTGTTGTTATCACAATGTTTCGGTCATTGTGCCCTCTGGCCTTCCTCATATTTGGCTAACCTACAGGAAATTTTGAACTGAAATCCTTTATTTAATCTTTGGGAGTAGACTGTTCTCATTCCACTGCTCATGTCTAGAGATATCGTCTACTTCTTATTTTATTTAGTACTGTTCAGTTATTGCTTGCCTGATTCCACTGGATGCATTTTCATACTACCTGACCCAGGAATTAAATTCACAACCACTATGCTACTGAATTCACAAACTAATGTTTTTATCCACTAAACTTATCCTGGGTTACACAGTATATACTTGCACTATAATCCAAATATAATCAGTTATGGATATCATAAAAATTACCAACTCCGACAGGATTCAAACCTGTATCCTATACGGAACTGTCATTTAGCTTGATGTGCCTTTACCGATTTGGACACAGAGGAGCGTTTGGTTGGCAAGGTCGAATTTACTGCTTATAAACTTCAACCTTCCATGAATCTCTCATGTACATTCATAACTGCTCATGGCGTATCAAATGTAAACAAATGACGTCACACATTATGAAATGGATAAAGTCCAACAATTATTTAAAGACATTTTTATGTTTAACATTCCTTTTATAGATACAAGTATTTAAGTAAATGCTCTGTTTATAATAAACAGATATGTATGTATCTATGCAACATTAAGTTTGTTATGGTAAAATTGTGGTTCTCACTTTCACATTTTAAATAATTGTAAAGTGTTATAAGTTGGTGGGAAAATATTAGAGAAAATAGGGCTTTATCACAACATTAACAAAAAAATGACAAAATAAACATTGAATTAAAAAGATGAAAAATTCCATGTTTATGTGTTCTGCTTATTTCTTTTATATAGTGAAGTTTATCTGTCTGCATGTTTTCACAGCTTCACTTTGTTATATTAGTGTATAATTCTAGCTTATTGATTGTAGTCAAAATCAGAGTCCACACCCCAACACTGAAGTTAATTGTTAACTCTATAATCCTTTCCCTGAATGTATAGTATGTGTTTTGTCAGGGCAACATACGGTTTTGAATTCAGAGTTGTCCTTCTCCTAGACTGTTTGCCAACAAAAGCTGAAAATCCCAATTTATTCTTCTACTTACCCCATAGCTGGGGAAGAAGGGTATTTGTTCAAAAGTGAATGTAACAATTTTGACTGGAATTTGAACTTGGTTCACTGATTTCTCATTCTGAACCACTAACCATTACATGGCCTACACATTCGCAAAACAAAGGATAAACAAAGATATAAAAAGTTATTGTTTCTATGTACAGGGTGTGCCAAGTAATTAAGAACAACTTATAATATAAAGAAAATCAAAGATACTGAAATAGAAAAAAAATTGGTATAATGTTAAAAACTTTCTATGAGTTACAAACGTTATTCAATAAAACCACCATCAGCTTCAAGGATGGCCTCAATGTGGCTTGAGAAGCAACTGCATGATCAGATCAGGTGGATGGCAAACTTCAACTAGTCATTTGTATTGTAGAGCCCCTGGTTCATCTCCATCTTGATAATATTGCAGAGATTCCAATCAAGAGAGATAGGTGATGACATGTTGATGGAGAAATGAAAATTTTTGGCCAGCCCTTTTTCAGTTATATAGATCATGTGCAGAAGCTTTCTGGAGCACATATAGCCTCTTTTGGGCCACCGACTTGATTCAACAGGTCTATCACCTTGATGCAGGTTGTGGGATTGATTCTGAAGCTCTGTGGCAAACATTGGAGGGGCATGCAATGATGCTCATTGTTCTTTACTGCCAAGACCATTGCAGATGATATGAGCTTAGTGTACCTGTGTGGGACCATCAATTGGATTATTAGTTTGTTGGGCTCTGTTTTTCAGTCAACTGTATGCTAAGTTTTAGTATGAAAATAAGATATTTATGGAGAGTAATTGATTTAAAATATTGTCTGATTCAGTTGTTCCCTGATTGGCTAATTGCATTCTATTTTATAATTGGTCAGAAAAGATGAAGTTTGAAATTATAATTTTCTTGTGTTGTCATGCACATGTTATACAGATTTATGCTTGTAGTAAAAATAACACAAATGTTGTCTCCTCCATATCCTTTGAAAATCTTAATCAACAATCAATATTACTGTATAATATCTTCCAATTACACAAGTATGCTTCTTCTATGTGTTGTGTGCCTTCAGGACATTAGCAATCATTGCCCTCCACAATGTCCTGTCCTTTGTGGCTCTTAAAAATGTTGTCTTTTTGTTATCTCTCCTAAACCCTGTTCTGCCATCTATTTAAACAATCTGCTTAGAAAGGTTAGGAGCTGAGTATAAATTTTTCTCTACTGTTTATATTCCTTCTGTCTTTAAGGAAGCAGTTTTGAGGATCATTTAACTTTGTTTATATGATTTTTTTCCTGAGAAATATTCCCCCCCAAATCCTAATTTTCATCATAGTCAAAAATTAAAATATGATATTTTCAATACTCAAAGTACAATTAATAATAACAACTATTTTGAAAACATGGTTCATCATAACTTTGGGTAAAATATATTTCATGAGTTATAAAATACTGTATGAAAGGAAAAATGCTTCCATTTGTAAACCAAAGAATCACTAATAGAAATATAATGTCCTTTAAATTGGATCTATATTATTTTCTGATGTGTTATTTACTTTACATTTAACAAATTTGCTTTTTCTGCCTTCCCTTAATTAAATGATTTTTTCTTTCCTTTTTTTATTATAGTATATTGCATACAAAATCCAGATCAACTTGAAGAGCTGCTACTGTTCATTAGTGAAATATAGTAAAAAGATTCTCCAGATGTCTATCACACATTTGCGATCCTCCATGGAGTACAGATCAAGAAATGACTCTTGTCGGTGAGCAATTTTTCCCAATAATCTCAAAATCTATTAAAAAAATAAAAAAGAAGCATTTAGATTTAGTATTTTATTCTTTTACTTTTGCTTTAAAAACACTTAGTCTTTATTTTCAGTCAAGATTCAAAGATTTAAATTAATTTTAGTAAAATTTATAGTGTTAGTAACCTCATTTCTTATTGCGTTATTATCATACACTCTTACAAGGTTCATTGTAAATATATTAAAGTACTGTACTATAGGTCATCATTCACATGCTTATTCCTGATGCTGTTTATGTGTGTCATCTTAGGGATTTCAGTTGTGCACATATTAGGAGACCCAAGGTGCTAATCTGTGTTCCTGCAGTTTCTCTCTGACTTTCAATGATTTCATCCGTTCCATTGTCCAATATGAAGGATCTTTTTGCATGATATCATAACTTTTCAATACCAAATCTGGTCTGTTAGAACCTGTCATTGGCCACATTCAGTATTCTGCTGCTGATGTCTTCACTGTAACTCTGGCAGGTGTGGCTTCTGGGTGGTATGTCTTGCATAAGGGCAACCCGTGATTTGGTTGTTACAGTTTTGAATTCAATGTTGTTGTTCTCCTAGAAATGTTGCCAACCATGGCTAAAGAGTTCAGTTTATTAGGGATTATATATATATATATGTTCCAAAAATAGCTTGATAATGGAATGAAACTATGGATTTAAAATTTAATTTTATAATTAAATTTAAACTTTTAGTTTCTGTTTTGAAACATGGTAATTTCTGTGTAGCGATGGGACCATATTTTTAAAATAATAAATAATTATATATATATATATATATATATATATATATATATATACACACACACACACACACACACACACACATATATATATGGTGGATTCTCCTATCGTGAACAATAAATGAAGGTCAACAGTGGATGGTGTCTTTTGTTTTACACTTATACATGCTAGTGAGGGCTATTATGAAGAAAATCAGGTAAGGGAAAGACATATTTCATTTGTGTTTTCTTAAGTGCAATACTAGCCCAGCCTTGCTGCAGACAACAAAGCCACACTAACAGTTGAAATTTGTTAAAGCAGGATTTTGATGGCATCTCTGCTTCAGAGCTTGAAATAAATATAAAAGTGGACATTGAAGTCAACACCCAGAGGTGACAGTCTGTTTCATGCTAAATTCAATTGTCAGGAACATGTTGCCACTCAGTATTGACATCAGTGTCCACTCATATATATTTTGTCTACCTGCTTGAATGTTCAAGAAATCTTGTTAAAGAAAGATTTACACTCTCTGGCAGAATATGATCCTGCATCTCTCTGTGCAGGAGCTGCTACTGTTAAATCCGGTACTCTCTGACCAACTGAGCTACAGAGAATCAATCGGTCAGGCACATCCAAAATTTTAACTTTTAAGTTAAACTTATCTCATCTTGTTTTGTAAATTTTTCTTTGATAAGATTTCTTGAACATTCGGGCTGGTAGATGAAAATAAATAAATATACTGTTTAATAAGCAAACAGAAAATCTTGTTTTATGCAAAATTAAAAGGAAAACATTTCCTTTTTTTTTTTACTTTTTAGAATTTCCTGCAATACAGAAAGTTTCTCAATTGCTGGAGTCTCCATGGAACATGACTTGATTCCAATCCTCACTTCAGACATTGGAGTTTACGGTAAGTGGATTTTGGTGATGGAGAATCTATCATGAACTTATATATTATTTTTACCTGATATTGTAAGCAAGAAATACCTTGACAAAAACTGTATTCAGTATTTTATTTTTCTTAGCAATGTTTGTCTTTTTACTATCCCACCCACTTTCTGTTTTGCCATCTAATTACATAAGTTTCATAGGTAGGTTACTTGCTGTTTCTTTGTACCCATCTTCAATAGGTCTTGTGTGTTTCAAATTCTCCAACTCCTCTTTCCTAATTATGTGCTCACGAAATTTCAGCTGTCTCTTTCTAAGTATAAGTGTCCTTTTTTGTTTGCATTTTCCTTAAGACCTCCTCGTTGCTCATTTACGCATTCCATGGTATCCTCAACCTCCTTTATGTAAAACTCCATCTCTATTACCTTATCTCTTCTTCATCTGTGAAGAAATTCACCTGTATCCATTGCTATATAGAAGGATTGATATGATATAGCAGTTCAGTATTTCTTTAGTTTTAGGAAAACATCTTTCCAATGTGCCTTCAGATTTCTATACACATTTTCTGATGTCTGGTAAAACAGCTTCCAGATAGTTAAATTTCTGTACTTGATTTTGACATCTCCAATTTGTAGCTCATGTATATTGGGCTGCCCCTTTTGTTAACGGCCATACATTAGTATCTTAACAATAAATATAAATACAAGAGCACCATGAAAATGATAAGTGAAGTCATCTCTTGTTAATCTGTGATCATTAGTTTGTAGTAGAGTAGGTGTTGTTGACTAATATATAAAAGATGTCAGTGAAATAAATATTGGACTTGTTTTCTTATTACTATGTACACATCAGTGACTGACCCTAACCCTGCTGTCAAAAAAAAAAAAAAACACCCTGGGCTGGGTAGTACAAACAGATTGAGTGGAAACAGGGTGAGCCATAATTGAGCAATACTAAGTGTTGTGAAGTCAAGGTTTAGCACAAGTCAGTTGCTAAGCTTGTCCTTACCCACGTTATTCTCAGTGACGAGTTATATTGGCTTTCTCTTGCACTTATGCAAATTAGGCATATTAATTTGCCAGTGTCACCACATCTCCCTGAAACATATAGGTTTTATACCTCTAGTAGTTCTTGTACTTCTTCTCATGATAGTTTCATTACTTTGCCCTACTTCTCTCTCTCCTGTATTTCTTTCTCTGAGAGACCTAGATCTGTCCTGCGCTAAGCTGTAATCATAGGCACTTTCTTGCATTATTTGATCTTCGTCCAAACTTTCAAACTCCTTCTGGCCCACTTGATCCTGCATTATTTCATCTTCTGATGTTTCATTTTGTAACGGTTGTTCTAATAAATCATTAACGGACAGACTCGTAGACATTTTTTCATCATTTTGCTCTTCATATTCACCCTGGGTCCTTATTTGATCTGCATGGGCTAATACACTGTTGCCATTTTCCCTATTTATTATAGCTGTATTGTGGCCTTTTTGCATGATAAATTCTGCCCTTTCCGGATTTGCTTCTTTGTTCTTTTTGTACCACATTTTTTCATTTGTGGAGTACGACATCGTTAGCGGAGCTCTAATTTGTCTTCCCATTAAACCTGATGGGCTTTCTAGTCTTCCAGCACGTGGTATTGTGCGATAGCTTAAAAGCAGCCTTGATAGATAAACTTCTACTTTTTCTTTTTGCTGAGAGCATGCTTTTAGTCCCGTTTTTATGGTCTGCACCATTCTTTCCACTAACCCGTTCGACTGAGGGAGATATGGGGGTGTCTTATACAGTTTACATCCTATTTTTTCTAACCATAAATTAAGATCTTCATCACAAAATTCTGGTGCATTGTCAGATACCAGGGTTTTTTGTATGCCATTTCTGGAAAATATGACCCTTAGAATCTGTTTTATCATAGAACTTTTCTTGTCTGGCACCCAGATTATTTCAGGCCAGCCTGAAAAAGAGTCTACTAGAATTAATAAGAGTCCCACTCCATTAATATACGTATGATCCATATGCACCCAACTCCATGGCTCCACTTCTCTAGGCCACAAATGTAAAATAGTCTGTGTAAAGTTTCTTAATTCTTTACATTTTTTACACCTTTTTATATATTCTTCAACATCTCTTGAATATCCTGGCCACCATGCTTCTAATTTTATCCTTTTTTGTGTAGCCGCTACTCCACAGTGTATATCATCATGTACACTTTTTATTATCAATTTTCTTTGTGTTTCTGGGGGAACTACCAGATCCCCATTACAAATCACTCCATGTTCTATCGTTAATTTCTGTCTTATTTCTTTGTAGGGTCTTTTTGACCTAGAACAATTTCCCCATGATTTTTTTTTTATTCTCGATATTATCCTACTTAGTACTGGATCATGTCTAGTTTCCGCAGCCATTCTATCTAAAGACAAAACATCAGTCTCTACCCAATGTAAGAATGTATCTTCAAATTCTTCTTCTGTTTTATCTTTTGACTCCTTGTAAAATCTCAATCTTGATAGTGCATCTACGTGTGGAATTGAATTTCCTTTGACATATTCTATATCAAAATCAAATGCCATCAATCTTATTGCCCATCTTAATATCCTCGATGTCGTGGCTTTGGGTAATTCTTTCCTTGGGTTAAATATAAACTCTAATGGTCTATGATCACTTCTTAACAGAAATTTTTTTCCAATTAAAAATTGTCAGGCTCTAGTAGTTGTCCACACGATAGCCAATGCTTCTTTCTCTATATTTGAATAATTAAATTCGGTGTTTGTTAGTCTTCTTGATAAATACATTATTGAATGTCCTTCTTGTGATAATATTCCCGATATTGAATGTTTGCTTGCATCTGTGGTTAACATCATGTCCTTTTTTTGGATCAAACATTTTTACTACTGGTTTCTTTGCCATAATTTCTTTTAATCTATCAAAAGCTTTTTGTTGTTCCTCTGACCAAATAAATTCAACATTCTTTTTTCTTAAATTTGCAAATGGTTCAGTCAAGTCCGTGTATTTTGGTACATATTGCCTGTAAAAATTCACCAATCCCAAAAAAGACTCCAGTTCTTTTTTATTTGTAGGTGTAGCTACTTTTAGTATTTTTTCTATTAAGGCTTGGTCTGGGGATATACCTTCTTTTGAAATGGAATAACCTAAAAAAGATATTTTACTACAATTGCTTACACATTTTTTTTCATTTATTGTCATTCCAACATTTCTTAATTTATTCAGAATTATGTCGGTTTTCTTTTTTAATTACTTTTCATTAGTAGCTCCTATGCATATATCGTCTTGGTAACAAATCATATTTTTCATATTTTCTAAAACCTGTTCGATGGCCCTTTGAAATATGACACTTGCGGTTTTTATTCTATATGGCATCCTTTTCCATCTTAGTAACCCTATTGGCGTATTTATCGTGGTTACTTCTTTGAAGCTATTGTCTATTGGTATTTGGTGGTATGCCATTTTTAAATCTATTTTTGTAAAAACGCTCATTCCTGCCAGTTTATGTAATGCAACTTCAACATTCGGTATGGGATATGAATCCGAACAGACTTTGTGATTTATGCCTATTTTATAATCTCCACAAATACGTAAATCACCATCTGTCTTCCTCAACACTACAATGGGTGATGCCCACTTACTGCCCCCAGGGGGAACACGTTCAAGAAGGTCTTGCTCTATTAATTTCTGTAGTTTTGTTACTACTAATGTCAACAAATGTACTGGTAATTTTCGTGCCTCACAATAAGAGGGGGAGACATTTTCTTTAAATTTTAAACTCGCTTTATAGTTTTTTAACTTTCCGATTTTTTCCATTTTTATTATCTCATTAATTAATTTGGTAGAATTTATGTTAAGCACGTCGTTTCCAAGAAGTCCGTGGTTCTTTTTACAACTTGTGACAATTATAGGTATTACTTCAAATTTATCTTCTAACTCCAAGGAATCTTCAAAGTATCCTAAAGTTTTTATGACCGACCCATCAAATTGGTGGAGTTGTAAACTGCTCTTTCATAAAGGTGGCTTTCCAATGCGTTCCCAAAGATTTTTTGGTATCAGCGTTACTTCACTCCCAGTATCAATTTGCATATCTAAATTGCAATTGTTAATTTTAACCTTTAATATACTATCTTTTTTCTTTTGTTCAATTTTTTCTATATTCTTATCTTTTAATGTGAAGACTTCCATATTGGTTTTGTTTTCTTCAACTCTTTCAACGGTTTTCTTTTTGAATTTGCATACTGCTTGAAAATGGTTCTTTTTTAAGCAATTTGTACAGGTTTTTCCAAATGCGGGGCATTTTTCCCTTTTTATTTCATGTTCATGCCCACAATACGCACATTTTCTTATCTTTTTTAACATGTAAGTATCAGCAAATATTTGTTCGCTCGGTTGACTTTTATGATGGTTGAATTTCTGTATCAATTCTTGTTGCTGTATAAAGTCAATGCATGTATTTAAAGGCATATTTCCTATTTGTAGTTGTTCCATTATTTTATATCGGTGTGATGCATTGCACATACCTTCAATTATCCTTAATTGAATCAAGTCCTCTTCATTAGTCTGTCCATCTTGTCCGATTTTTTCAAATTCGCAATATCTACTCGCATTTCGTAGACGGTGTAGATATTTTATAATTGGTTCGTCAATTTCTTGTTTTATCGACATGAATTTCGTTCCTTCTGCAACTACCAGACTTTTTTTTGGTCTCATATTTCTCCTTATAATCTGACTTATTTTTTCGAAAGTCAGGTCGTCCAAGTTTGTGGGATAGTTTCATTTGTGGAGAGTTTCATTATCGTCTCGCATCCAGCTGTAGCCAAGAATAAATCCGTAATTTCATTTTTGCCTCCTTTCTCCTTGTTGTCTTTCAACTTTTTACTTCTCGCACTGGCAGAAAAACATTGAATTCATGCCTCCACAAAATCTGAATCTTCTAGAGACAAATGGTATCCTATCGGCGACGCCATTGTTGTGAAGTCAAGGTTTAGCACTAGTCCGTTGCTAATCTTGTCCTTCCATACGTTATTCTCAGTGACGAGTTATATAGACTTTCTCTTGCACTTATGCAAATTAGGCATATTAATTTGCCAGTATCACTACACTAAGTAAAACTGACATGAAGATTATATTGAATTAATTACTAGGTCTGTTACTAGGAAAGTTGGTTCACTGTGTAATTCTAAATAATTTTTCCCACCAGAATCAATCTTACACATTTATAAATCTACCATTTGCCCATGCATTAAATATTGCTGCCATATCGGTCTGATGCTTCTGTTATATATTTAAAGATTCTTGATTATATCTAAATAAGAATCTGCAATGTTATTGGTTCTCATCTGGCATTTTGGATTCAGTCACTTTCCCACCACCACAATGTAGCTTCCCTGTAACTTTTTTATAGATACTTTCATAGTAAATGTTCTGATGAACTTTCCTCTATGGTATATAGACATTATAAATATAAACACAGTATTAGATTGGCAGCAAGGTTTCAGCATTTTACAGTTGTAACCGTATGTTCTATGCTAATAGTTTATCTCACACTTCCCATTTATGGAACACCCTTCTGACTTCCTGCTTTCCAATCAACATTGATCTTCAAAAATTTAAATGCTACGTCAGTCTCCTGTCTTCTTAATTCTTGTTCTTGCTTCTTTTTCACATATTCTCTCACATTCAGTAACTCCTTGAATCTTAGTTGCTTCATTGCTTTGCTTAGGGTGAAATGATTAAAAAAAAAGAAAAGAAAAAAAAGAGATGTGCATAGGCATTAACAGTAGAATGAAAACAAGCTACCACTGTTGATTAAATGAAGGGTTCAACTAGAAAATCCTTGAAGGTTATCAAGAGCAACAGACACCTGAAGAAGTCCAAAAAGTACAATATCCAAAACATTCTGAACCAAAATTTATGCACAAACATTTAAATTAAAAAAAATAAAATCAGTGAAAATGATGTTTTAAAGAAACTTACTTTTTCAAGCAACTTTTAAAAAAAAAATAAAAAATGACTTTAATTCTGTATTTGGTATGAAAAACAAATCCCCCCCTCCACACACACACACACACACACACACACACACACTAAATTTAATAAAATAATCAGGAATGGTCTAGAAAACTGATCATAAGGGATGGTAAAAAACTGTTCTTACTAAATGGAAAAACAATTGCATGATTTTAATCAGTTATTTAAAAAAAAAGTGTTGCTAAATAAATGTTCTCTTTTATCTATATTGTATATTTTCAGCTCCATCTGTCAATCAGATTTTCACTATGGAATTTGAAACTAAACCTCTCTATGTCAATGCAGAATATGCACTGAAACTGAATGTGCAGCCAGTAGAAATTGTCTACGATGAGGTAAGGACTTTGTATACATTCTGATAAGAATGTAAGATTGGGCCCATCACCAGAGTGTTTTGAGGGGTGGGTATGGGGGTTGGTCATTTATGTTAAGTCAGAGGAAGTTCAAGTAAGAATTTGCACACTAAACTTAGTTCATATCACTTTCTGGTAGGGCCATGCCTCTGTTTGACGACAGGCTTGAGTAAGATTATGAGAAGAAATAACTAGTTGTTAAGCTGTAGGATTTATTAAACAGATGTCACAGTTTTCATCCATTCTAATGAGTACACATAACAATATAGCAAATAAGAAAAGCATATGTATGAAATAAACAAATTTCTGTAGTATATTTAGCCTTTAAGCAGATATCATGAATATAAATTTAGATTTAAGTAAGAGATTTTATACCTATCAATCTTTTACTAGAAAACTTATTCAAAATATTAACTTTAGATTCATGTCTCCCTTCACAGAAGAATTTGTAATAGCCTACTATGTAATAGGTGAGTGTTAGCCTTGGTGTAACAAGGTGAAAATTATTCACTGGGTTATGGATGAATGAATGTCACTTAAAAGTCAAATTCACTGATTTAATCATGGAGTTTTGTAATTGTTTACTTAAAATTTGTTTGAACAAGTTTTGCTACTTAATCTGTATATTGTGAATTGTAAGTCAGAAAGAAAGGGATTCAGTGGTCAGGAAGTAAAACAAACATTACTGACAGAAAAGGACTATTTGTAATAATTAGCTCTAATTTTACAGGGATTGTTAACATTCTGAATGTGGATGTTATATGCAGATAAGTTACTGAATGTTTAATAATCAGTCTAGTAAAATGTATTGGTGAGTCATGAAAAGTATCTGGCTACAAGATAATTTTAGTAACTAAATTCTTTAAGCTGATATAATAGTTATAGGAAGCCGCTAAAAATAGTGCTGTTATAGTGGCATGGGATTTTGGGGTTAAAATGAGCAGTTAGAATGATGAGGAAATACATGAGTAGTTTTAACAAAACAAGATAAGAAATGTATTTATGAATTTAGATGCTTGGAGTTGTCAGCAGCTTCTTTCAGGAAAATGAATCACAAATTTTTTAAGTCCATAGTTTCAACAAATTATCATGAAGAAGAAATGTTCATACAACAGATTAAATGATCTGACACAAAATAACATTTAAAAATGTTTAAAACAAAGGTAAGAGAGTTTCTTGTTAACAGAAGGGATATAGGGTTTGCATACATTTAAAAGTAGATGAAGAGAGATAGTTTGAAATACTTAGCTTTCTTAGATTGTTGAAATAAAGTTCTTTGAAGTGCCAAGTGCTTGGATTAAGGCCAATAATATAATTGGAGAGTAATTTTACATTGTCAAGAACTTGAACACTGAAAATGTAAACAGAAATGAAACCTTTCACATGACCTCAGACACTCTTCTCTTGTTCATTTAATTTTTCTCTTCATTTTATATGAAAAATGATCTTGCATAGGCTTGCTATTTTATTTTCTTTCTTTTTTATAGGCTTAATGGCTAATTTCTGTGAAGACAAGGTTTTCATTGGTCCAAAGAAAATTTCATATAGGCTTGCAAATTTGTTTTTGTCTTTTTATCAGCTCACTAACCAATTTCTGTGAAGACTAGGTTTTCATTTTTCATTGGTCCAAAGAAAATTTCACATAGGCTTGCAAATTTCTTTCTGTCTTTTTCCTCAGCTTCCCGAATTTGAAGGGAGTGAGTAAAGGGAGTTATTATTATTTCATACTCATCACATTATAAACAGTTATTGATAGATATTGATTTTTTTCATATACATTGATTCATGTTCAGTTTATTTGTTTTTGTTTTTCTTGCTATATTGTTCAGCCTTCCTATTTGTCTATCAAATTTGGTTTTATATTCCCAGAATGCAATAGATATAAAAAAGGACCAAACAGGACTAAAAAAAACAAGGATGAGTAAACTGGCCTCAAAGAATCAGCACATAATAGTAATACTGCCTCATTTAAAATTTCAGATAGAAAGATGACTACAGCATTAGAATTAAAACAACAAAAACAAAGAAATGGTTCCAAAATAGATCAATATATAACAGTAACAGAAAAGTTTCTTTTTATACATGTAAATTTTCTTTTTAATACCTTTTATTCCAGCATTCCATATCTGAGCTGACAGCGTTTTTCCAGTTCCCAAATATGAAAGTTGAGATGAAAAATGCAGCTGTTGAAGGCCTGCAACAAGCTGTGCAGTATAGCCGCCTGAGTTTGCAGTATGCCATAGAACAGCACAAGGTAAATTATATCTAAATCTTTTGGAAATTAAAAAAAAAGGTATCATTTAAGGGGTTTTTTTTCTGCTAAGAGTCTTATAGTTATTTCAATTTTGATATTTCCTTAACTATAAGTGTAAGTAGTTGTTAAAGTATAACATTAAAACTACATATTATTAATAAATGCAGTATTTTATTTACTTGAGAAATAAGATGTATAAATTACCATCAAATCATTAATGATCTGTAATGATTAAGTCATCTCTCCTTTGACCTAACTTTAACAAATCACTGGGGTTAAAAACTGGCTGGTCATATTCAATATCTCAAAAACTAATAATATCACTGAGCAAACCCTGAATTTCTGAATGGCTCTTCTCTCAAGGAAGCCCCTTGCCTTAAATGCCTATTGGGATTTAAGCTCACCCCAGACCTTGTGGAAATCATGTATATGATCCATCACTAATGATGTTAGAAAAATGGTTAGTTCTCTGCATTGCTCTCGTATGTACCTGACTCTTCCTGCTGTGTTCTATCTTTACAAGAGACAAATCAGACCAAAAATGGAGTACTGTTGCTGTAACCTTCACTTTCCAGTCTTGATAGAGTTCAAAGCATCTACATGGCTTTGTGGGTGATGAATTCTTTTCTACCTTATAACCCCTTTACCACAGATGGAATGTTGCAAGCCTCTTGATGTATTACTGTCATTTCCATGGAAAATATTAAAATGAACAACATTCCTTAATTCCCCCAACTCTATCACTCCCAGCTAAGACCTGTGTACATTAAGACAGACTGCCTTCATTCTCTTTGTGTTCCCTTTAGTAAGGAGTAAGTTCCATTGGGATAGTTTCTTCCCAAGAACTGCTACTATGTGGAACAGAATCCCAAGAGGATGCTTTCCTGACTACTACAAACTTAACCTATTCAAGTCTAGGATTAACTGTTATCTTTCTTACATATACACATAAACTGTGCCCTTTACTATTACCACTTGCACTACAACTGCCTTCTGTAACCCTCTCCCTTGAGTGTTCCTTGGGTGATCATTAATAAAAAAAAAAATTCAATATTTTAATTCTAATAATAATGAGTTGTCAAAATCTAGGAAATAAATGATTCTTCAATAGCAACTTGAAATAATATCAAACTTTTCTTCAAATGTTTTATAGATATTGACATTGGTTTCTCTCTCTCTCTCTTGCCATGTCCCTTTAGGACGTGGATGGTCACGTTTCTCCACATCTTTTTCTTTTGTTGTTTTCTGAAATACTTGCTCAAGTATTGGTTGACAAAATGAATTAATTTAATTTTGTTGGCTTATATTGAGGACATAAAAATAGCATTAGTTTTGAATATATTTGCTATAAAACCATGCTACATAATTCATAATGTATATTGTTCATTATGAAATGAAATTGTTATATTACAGAATTATATACTTTCTTCTTTATTTTTATAGACAATGCACATCTCAGTAAACATGAGATCACCATATATGGTCATTCCAGAGCATGGCTCATTACAAAGGTAAATTAAATGTCTTTAAATTCATTTGCTACAATTTTCTTTCAGCTAATTTTCAAACAAAGAGGATGGTGGTAATACCAAAAATAGAATTGTAAATAGTCAATATTTGATTAATAAACATTGCAACATTAACAAAATTAACCACACTTCAAAAATATTAATTTGTTATAAGAAAACTTTTTAGAATTATTTTTATAATTTAACATTTTAATACTTTTAATATATGTGTCTTGCTGCCTAATATTTTGTGTAAAATATTTTTAAATGCTCTGTCCATTCTGGATGTAGGTGATCATTATTCTCCACAGATTAATTTTCTTTATTAATTGTGAATTGCTATGCATTCTTGAGAAAGTGGATTGGTTTCCTGTTGCCTTCTCCATGTTTGATATTCAGACTTTTCCTTGTCTTAGACTGGTTGCCACCAAAGGCTATAGTGTCCCGTCTACCCTGCTATTTAATCTATAATTGGGGAGATAAGAAACAGATTCAAGACTTTCCCAAGAGCTGAAATGAGCAAAAGTGAATGCAACAGAAACTGAACTTGGTTTACTGATTTTCATGACATCCTCAGCACTGCTCAAATTATTGTAAATGATATACAAGTCATAAGATGAATTTTTTTTTTCAAATAGATCTCTTTAAAATATTGAAAAAATAATTTTTAGATTTGAGCTTTTTTTATTATTTATCAAGTTAATTGATATCTAATGTTTTGTGTAAGAAAAATTGTGTTCATTATTATTATTATTATTATTTGAATAATTATTTACTATATTCATTTTATAGAGGTGGAAATGTTCTTGTTGTGGACTTTGGCACATTGACTCTTGAAAGTGAATTACAACCTAAAGATGTATCTCTTGAGGTAAGATAATGCAGTGGTCTTCTGAAGCAAGCAAATCTCTTTTATGTTTGAATATTCACTGATAATTTCTTTTACAATGCTTAAAAACTATTTATTATATTTTAACTAGTGCAACTTTGTGTGGTTTTAAATATCAACAAAGGTTTATAAACATACAGATTTTTCATTTTTTGTAAATTTAACATCAAGTCTCCTTAAGAGTGGATATAATTCTGCAAAACTCAGAGTAGTGATAGCCATAAGTTAAGTGAAGAAATTGGATTTATTATTTACATATATCTATATAATAAATGCAAATGTCACTGCGTCATTCTTTTTCAATTAAAGGGACACAACTCTCTAACTTTCAATAGCTCATGTTACAGAAATTTTGGATTCTCAAATTTTCATTACTACGATTGCTTTTGGTGATTTTTAAAAAATTTTTTATTTTTATTTTTTTCTTACGTGATTTTTGGCAATTAATTTTTTTGTACGATAACAATTTTTATAACTTGGAAATAAATTTGGGAATAATCAAAATTAATTGTGAAAGTCAACTATTAAATAAAAATAATTATTTGTACGGAAAGTAAGGACCAACAGACATCAAATTGTCTTTAAATTAAGTGGTGGCATAAGAATTATCATTCAACTTTTAAAAGGTAAGTTTAAATATTAATGCAATACTTAAATACAGTGATCAAATTTAAGTTCTTCTGTAGTTTATTGTTGCCTATCACATCCAGCAACAGTATGCCTCACACAAAATCTCCACCAACAGAAGACAAGATTGCAAAAGAGCCAAATCTGCAGTAAGGAAAAGAAAGTCTTGTGCAAATGAAAACCCAGATTAAACGGCAGCCAGGAGAGCTTTCAATGCTGAGAACATGCAAAGTCTTAGGGCTAGATTGAGCAGATTCATCTCCTGAACAAGCCGAAGACCCAATCAAGAGCCCTCCGCATGAGCTAGCTTAAATGCAATAGGGTAGTTTTTAACCTAATAATTTAATCTGATTGATATTAAAACATATCGATGTAGATTTGACTGAATTAAAATTATAAAAAATATACATTTAAATAAAAGAATTATATCACTATTAACAAAGACTGAATTAAATCCTATTTAAGAACTGTTAGCTGTAGACAAAAATATTGTTTGTTATTGCTAATTGTACAGATTTGTAAATTATTGATAAAGAGCACCTAACTTTTTTGTAGTATCTTCTGTTAGTTGTAAACTTTTTTCTTATTTGAATATATATTTTATTATATTGAAGTTATTACTTTTTGTTTAGTACTTTACTTCATACAAACATCTTTAGCATTGCAAATTTTCATTTGCAATTCAGTAATTTGTAATATGCCACACTCACTTAGAAATACTAGACTCTGACCAATGATATGTAACATTTTTGTATTTAGGATAAAAAGTAATTAACAATTTTTCACTCATTAATTAATAATTAGATCAATCAAATTAATAATTTGCATTTCTTGGTATTTTCTTTTCCTATGCAACTTTATAGTTTTGTAATCCTGTCTTATTTCATTTTAAATTTCCTTTTATTTCATTTGGTTGTCTCTTGGTATGCTGATTCATGTTATTTTACAGTCATACATGAACCACTTATTTTACTGTGAGTATTTATCACTGATTTAGACCAAATTGTAGCATTCTGTTCTAAACTGACTAGGATAATATCTTTTCTCTTCTTTAACAGTATTTTTACTATTAACAGTATTGTTTATTTATTAACACATTTACCTGTCATCAAAAATTACAATATATTTGAAATGAATGTTATAATAAGCATTTGGTCGCAAAAGGAAAGGTATAATGAGGAATTAGGTGTAGTTTGTAGGCCTGTGAAGGAATGTGTCACTGTGAGGGAATATTTGTAGTGAGTCGGGTATGCCAAGGTGATGGTGGTGGTGATGAGGAAATAGGTGTAGCTTGTAGGCCTGTGTTTTTTCGAAATTGGGTCATGGTGATGACTGGAAGGGAATGCCTGTAGTGAGTCGGGTATGCTGAGGTGATGGTGATGACGACATGGAATTAGGTGTAGCTTGTAGGCCTGTGAAGGAATGTCTCACTGTGAGGGAATGCCTGTAGCAAGCTGGGTTACCGAGGTGACAGCATTGACAAAGAGGAAGTTGAGATGTTATAAATAAACATGAAATGTCCTAAATATTTAAATGCTCTGTTTAAACACTTTGGCTACCCAAGTATTTAAATACTTTCTAAATCATGTATTTATAAACATGCTTGTATTTATCATATATTTATAAACATGCTTGTATTTATAAATAGATGATCAGTACTATATTGCAGTGAAGGCCATTTTAGGATTTGGATAGCATTTGTAAATTTTTCCATATTTGAAAAAATATCAGATACCCAAATATAAATGTTAATATACCCTAAGTTAGTGCTTCTCAAACTATCTGATATAGCGGACTGGCATTTTTTTTTCTCAATGTGTCACGTACCTGTAATATTTCATGGTAATTTATACTGGAAACAATATATATAATGAATATAATAAAAGTTGACTATTTTTTATCCTCCATTAAATTTTGCAAAAAAAATTCAATATCAAAACATAAAAAGTAATAAATAATAAGCTGTTTATTAACACGAAAACAAAAATTATATAACCTTAATCTTTATAAATGATTCCTTAGCATGGCCTGGACATTGGCCTAGTACCGGTAGCGGATGGTTCATGTACTGGCACTGGTTTACGGACCACCACTTTCAGAAGCACTGCCCTAAGTAACTTCTTAAACCTGAAATCATTTTGATATTATAATTATAGAGAGAGGAATGAATTAGATTGCAAAATTTTGCTATAAAAAATTATTTCAAGTTTTTAATAGATTATCAAGTAGGATGCAATTACATTTATAATTTTATCCATTTTCTTGGTTTTGTTTTTATAGTATTAAAATAACTATGAATACTACAAGCTTTAAAAAGATTTGGTAACAACTAAACATTAATAATATCCTCTTTGTAAACCTAAAACCATACTGTTTAATATACAGATGATTTTAGGTTCATTTTGTAACATTATGTTCTAAAACTGATTTTCCTAAGCAGGAAAAGCTTTGCAGATGATAACCTGCCTAAATTATATTTGTTTACATTTCTGACATTTTGTATCTGCCTTTTTAACTTCATTTATTGAAATGTCACTTTTTATATGTGATGCTTCCATTGATTTTGATATATAAAATAACAGAATAGAAGAATTAGCAGAATAGAGAAAGGAGTTAAGATGGTTGCCTAAATAATATTCTCTATCCCATAAAAATTGTTACATTTGCATACACATTTTATACAATAAACTATTATATACAATTATTACAACATAATACGACAGAAGCAGTATTTATTTTTGTTTAACTGATACAAAATTGCATTTGTAATCATGACCTGTTTTTTTTAAATGTTTGTGTAATTAGTAAAATGTTGTCAGTAAGTGTATTTAGTTTTTATTTTACATGTCTTTTCTTCTTTTACTGAAATATCTCTTCTCATATGTGATATGTTGTCATCTGGTCTGTTTCTAAAATCATTGCATCAAAATTTTTCATTCATAATGATCCTAATGTCTTTTGTATCATTCTTGCTCATTTTCATCATCAAAAAAATTCTCTGACATTTCCCATTCTGTGACAGAGTGAGATCTTCGAGAAATGGCTTAAGGTGAGAGCTGCATAATCCAAATACTTACATTGTAGTAGAGCACGCCTTCCTTCTTTCTTTCATTCTCTTAGTAACTGGTATAGATCAGTTGCTATGGCAACACAGCTATTAATTGGCCACCCTTACTATTATGTAATGGGTGGTACCTCCACCTACCTTTCGAGATTGGGTTGGATTGGTGCCAGCTTCTTAGTACTGTTTTCTCTGTAGCAGGAATGAGTTTGTTTTGTTTGGCTAGAAAAAAATTTAGTCACTCTTTAGATGATGCCTTATTGTGAAAAAGTATCTTTTTATCATTTTTTTTAATTAGTTTTATTTTTTTTAATCATAATACAAAATACATGACTTGTCATGACATAAGCACCATGAATAAAGTTTGACTTAACACAATAAATTCAATTCAGGGTATTTATAGGGACAAGATAATTGGTTTTATTTTTTTATTAGGATGAAATTTATCTTTTTAGTATATATTTTACAACCGTCATGCTTTTCCGTCAAGTTGTAATTTTGTCTTCATACTGGTAAGTTCTGCAACTGAAAAAGCAGACATATTTTGTTTTATAAGGTTATATATCGAAGTGGTATACATTTAATTTTTTTTTTTGTAATGTTAATCCAAAAAAATAATAAAAATACTTTTTGCAATATGGTATCATCCATAAAGTGACCTAACAATTTTGTTTCTTCTTCTGTTTGATGTGGCACAACAAATTGTAGCTCGGTTGGTTTGGAAAATAGTTTTCAGTCTCAATCACAGATATTCTTATTTTTCTTACTGTTTCATTTGTCTGTAAGGAAAAGTAACATTTTTTCCCTCCAATTTGAAGAATTATTTTCCAAATCAGATAATTCTTTACTTTGTTTTGTCACTATAGTTTCTTATTTAGTCTTCAGAAATGTACATTTGTATTTTTCCACTTGAAAGGTAATGCAGTATCCATATTTTTCTTTGTCACTTCTTGGCTTTTTAAAATAAATTTTAAGATTATTTACTTTTGCTGCCTTTAGTCAATCTTTGCATGCTAGTGTCAATTATTATTTTTTCTTTTTGTTGTCCTGTGGTTAACGGAGATAAATTAGACTCAACCAAAGGTGAAAACTGACTGAATTTTGCAAAAAAGAAAACTTAAAGATTAACCTTTTCCATGAAATATATGTAAACTGTAGTCATACTTATTTTCATATATTTTTTAAGTGCAAACATTATTGCTAAACTGGTTTCTAGCAAATTATAATAATGGATTATTTGCATCTTAACAGATTTCTATGATCTTTTTTTTTGTAAAATAAATGTTACATGCATGTTATTTGTAAAACAGATTCTGACATTTTCCTCTAGCTATTATGTTAGTAAATGCTTTTTCTGCATTTCTTTATGAAATAAAATTAGAATCTTGCTGGAAGATGTTAGAAAAATATATTAATTATATAAAAAAAAAGTTTATTTATGAATTCTCAACTTTTTAAAAGTAAAAGTGCCATATCCTTTGAGCTTTCATATTGATAATTGCAAAACTGAGCAATTTACTAAAATTGAAAATTGTAGTCCAGAGAGCTTTACAGTGAATATGATACATATTGTTCTGAAACACAGGGTATTTTTTTCTGTAATTTTTATAGATATAAAATGTTAAAAAAAATTATGTTAAAGTAGTTTATAATTCATGATGAGTATATCATCATCATCATCATCATAATATATTTTTTACATTTACAACATAATTAGTTTTACTATGTTTATCTTTTATCCTAGTACAATACTCAAGAGAGTTTCCATTCTATATCCATTCAGTAAGCAGCATGGAACTAATATTTGGCTGGTAGAGGAGAAGCAGGGTGCCACAGAAGTGATATAAGTATTCCCATGCCATAAAAATTGACAGCAATATTTTAAAAATATTTTATCAGAACAATGTAATTGCAAAACTGCTATTTATTTATCACTAAGCTCAAATAATTTGAGGTATAAAATATGATGTTTTATTTCTAAACTTT